>SJYO01039250.1:786030-927004 GCA_006410555.1 Capra ibex | reverse complement strand
ACGATTTCGACTTTGAGGTCATGAAACCGGTGGAGTACACTTCTCAACTGAATAACCTTTTCTGAGACTACGACCCTCCCTAACCCCCGTCCTCCTCTTCCCCTGTTGTCTCCTACTCTACCGACCTACCGTAGTGACTGCACTACCTGCACTCAGACTCACTTGAGGACCTCTACCACTACCTGTCCCTCCGGATCGTACGACACCAAGTACCCCAGCGTTTCTCAGCCTGTGCTGACTCGCTGACTTGACTTGACTCAGGTACGGTTACTATTATAATTCCCAGTTACAATTAACTTATATCACTTTCCCTTCAGAGAGTCTGCACAGACTGAGAAACGTTGGGGTACCTGACATCGGATGGTCCAAGGTGGCAGGTACCCTAAAAGGTCCGTTCTTATGACCTCACCCAACGGTCAAGGAAGAGGTCCTCTAGAAGGGTTGGGTCCCTAACTTGGCCCAGAGGGTGCAACATCCACCTGCGAAATGGCAGACTCGGTGGTCCCTTCGGATATAACTTATATACGATACACGTCTACGATACGATTAACAAAAGATCCGTAGGAGTAAATTAAGAGTGTCATTCGTGTAACAATCTAAAAAAAAAATTCAGACAGGGAGTTAAGTCTAAGTAAAGGATCACCAGAAAATAGTGGTTAAGACCTCAACAAAAGGTCAAACTGTTCCCCATACTTTTCATACAACCCAACCAAGAAACAATCTTTTGTTGATTGACTTTATTTGTAAGACACTCGTGACTTAAGTAAGGTTCACTTGTCCGTCCTTTTTCTCCGTAAATAGAATACAACTACCCAAGTCCCTTTCTGTGGTCACGGAGACATTCGGAACTAAATAAGATTTCTTAATGATCTCTACTGGGGATTCATCAGAAATTTGATATTATCAAATTTCGACATACAACTTAGATCCAAAGAACGTGACTATGTGCAGTTTATAACATATTACATATAAACTTTGACTTATTGAATACACATAAACGAAAAATAATGGACATATACAAGTTTACACCATTATGACTTTATTACTGACCAAAAATTCCAAAACTTTCTCCTTTCCTTCTACGAAGAGTTTTATTTCTACTTAGAAGTGAAAGATACAGTTTCTCGTTCCATTCGTATAATAGGAGTTCATATACTAGTATTATGAAAAGATTGTAAATTCCACTCACTTGATTGTGGTTTTAGAATAGTCTAAAAACGTCTTACATAAATACAACCATATAGACCTCTTTTCCTTGTGAGGGGACCCCGACCAAATCTACGCAACCAATAAGCCTTTATGTCGGCTAACCATTGGTCCCAAGAGAGGACTCACTATGACATGACCATACAGACGACGTCGTGTGTAGAGTCTGAATTCAGACTCCGAAGACAGACCTCTTTGTCAGTCCCTAGAAAAAAAAATTTCAAAATTCACAAAACCCAAGTAAGTTTACTGATAGTTTTTGAACATGTAAAATTGTCAATTTCTGGTTTATACAAAATGATATCGTCGTACGTTGACTTTCTGTCAGAATCCTATTCTATCTCAAGGGATTTAATCATCAAAAGTTTAACCCAGGAACATATATAAGAACCCGAAGGGATCATCGAGTCTATCATTTCGTAGACTGACGTTACGTCCTCTGGGCCCAAGCTAGGGACCCAACCCTTCTAGGGGACCTCTTCCTTTACCGTTGAGTGAGGTCATAGGAACGGACCTTTTAGGGTACCTGTCTTCTCGGACCGTCCGACATGTCAGGTACCCCCAGTGTTTCTCAGCCTGTGTTGACTGATTGTGTATATAAGAATCCAGACAACTCTTAAAAAAGAGATTCTCACGATAAGTTTAAACTCTTCACGACCCACTACGTATCCGAAAGGATACCCAAACATTAAGTGATCTAAAAGATATTAAACAGTCACCTAAACTGAAAACTGAATAAAGACCAGTCCAAATCATCGTCTTCTTCGAAAAAACAAATACCTTAGTTTGAAGTTATTGACATTCTTTTAGACAAAGAATTCGATCACTTAAGAGACGACAAGAATCTTATCCGAAACGAACATTTTGGCCTGTAAAAAACAAGACAAGAAGTCTCACCAACTCAGTCTCCTAAGGTACTACAAAATATGTTTAAAATAAGTGTGAATTGAAAAGTAATGTATTTTCAGGTAGGAGATAAATTATACCCATTTTCATATATTCCACTCTCAAATCACAGTATGAAACATACATATTTTATGTTTCTCTTTATGTACTCTTTACCGAATTAGTGAAATGCATTCTACGCATTTAATTGTTCCTCTATCAAATAGAACCAAGACGGTACTAAGTTTTACGTCACTTTAAATACCTTAAAATTTTTGGATAAAAGTTCGTCAATTATGCTTGTAACCACTTACATACAAATTAACCATAAGGATGAGTCTTCGGATTTGAGGTATGGATGGATGGTGTCGGAGGATTAGAGATTTGTCCTCTTACCCCCTCCCCGTCTTCCCCAGTCCTCCTCTCCCTCGGACCTTTCCCTTCGTCACGTCTAATTACTTTTTGTTCCTTTGAGCTGACGTGGAGCTCACATTATCGTGACTTAACATATACTTGAAATTTTAATCTTTAAACCAAGGAGTCAACGTGTGCGGTGTAGAGTTATTGAGTGATCGGTATACATCGATCACCGATGGTATAAATTGGTAAGTCTATATCTTATAACGACAATAAGTCTTTCAAGATGACCTGTGGTTCGTGAGCGATGAAATTCCAATTTTTTCACTCAAACTTAGAACTAAGAGTATGTAACGGATACTAAATAATCTACGATTAATGTTACTGTAATTATTGATCAAACATAATTCTCGAACGATTCACAGTAAAATTGAGAGAATTGTTATGATCTTCTGTCCATAATAACCGGGGTAAAATATTTACTTCGAATCTCTTCAATCTATCGAGAGGTTCCCAGTTTCACAATCTCGATCTTAAGTGTCACCGAAGTCAAAAGAAGAGACATGTTTCCTCTATTTTAGATTGAGTGTCTAACACTATGACATTCACGGACTGTTTCATGGACCAATTATTATCCACAAACTCTTGAGTAAAAGGAAGGAAACTTATTTCTTGATGCCACTTACTAACCCGAAGAACCACACCATTGATAAATCACATTCATTTTAATATGAGCAAGACAAAAGGTTCTCGACTTAGAATAACTAAGAATTAGACAAATAAGACAATGGAATTCTCTATGTCAGTGATCGAACAGGAACTTATCAAGTTGTATATAAGATGACATAATGAAAAGCCTTCTTAGGATTTTACATACGTAAATATAGTTCGGAATAAGAGTACTTTAATACTTCTAAAACAAGAATGGATTCATTGAAACCTTTTGTTAGAACAATAAGGAAGATACTAACTAGACATATTGACTCCGGTAATTTATTAAAATTGGAATACGAAAATACTTAAACTACGTTTTTCATAGTCATGACAGTAAATCCATTAACTAAAACGTCGATTCACAATAAAGAATTTTTGTGTATTAACTCTGGTTATGCGTGTTGGGAAGAAATGGAGTCGGGGGTGGTAAAATCTTTATTTTCGTCAAGGATAAAGAATACGTAGGACATTTACTCACTTAACTTCTTCCGTCAATTAGTCTAGTAGAGAAGGAAAATCGTAAAAATTTAATTAAACATTAACAGACAGAGTTACTTTCCTTAACGGTCGTACTTATTATAAAGATCACCCCATTTTCCTTAGGAGAATGTTCCTATTCCTCAAAGACTCGACTCCAGAGAACTGAACTAAGAGGTCAGTAGTCAGAGGAACGGACTTCCAAACGATTCAGTAGTTAGTGAACGATATTTTTTATACAAATGAACCTGTAAATTCCTTTTAGAAAGGTTTAGGTTTTATAGACTATCTTAGTATCATTGCAGTAATAACGACAATAAGAATACACATGTCATAAAATCAAAAGTTTCGTTCAACTTTCATAAGATCAATACAATTACAAGGTAAATAGACTTCTAATATAAAAACAGTCGTGAACGTTAGATCCTCTATCAGTGTTTAGACTTTGTGTTATATATAGTTCATGACACAATTTGTGTAGTACGTGTGACGGAGTAATGGGTTTCGTTGCGATACTCAATCATCCTTATAGGAATAAAATACTTATTCTGTTAATTCTGACCTTCTCTTATAGAAGGGTATCAGTGTGTCGGGTATTCTACAGTAGTAATTCTGTCACCAGTCATTCCAACAGTTTCTTCCTTTGAATCAAATTATTCCATAAAGGTTATTTTTGTCAAATACTAAGAACTATAAATTTTCCATTGAACAACTAAGTACTCTGAATCATAATGCAACCTTTCTTATATCTTGAACCAGTGACCTAAAGAAAAGAAAGGGGGTTTGATCGAGTGACAGACCGTCCTAAAGAACTTCATACACACGACATTAAATCGTTCGAGAACCATATCGGTAAACCGGAGGACCAGGGAATCTATGGTCTTAGTAAATCCTTGGAGGTTCGGTCAGAACAGTACAGATCCCTTTATCTAAAGGACAACAAGTATTTCTACTCAGAATTTAAACTCAGACTCTAAGACATACTTATCAACATTTTTTCTACTCGTTATTTACATCACTCTCCCGATTCTCGTACTGTGACTCTTAACCCGGTCGTCTCATGTGTAGGGTCCGGTAGACGAATACCGAGACACTGAAACCTTTCAACAAATTAGACAATCAGAATCAAAGGATTAATCGTCTTCTTTGCCGATGACAGAGCATTCCACCGAAACTCTTAACTTTCTCCGTCCTGTGTATTTCATAAATAATATCATGAATCATTTCTCAGTTTGTTGGCAAGTAAAAGTGATTGAAAATTCAATTATGATACCTTTGAGACATGAATTATTATAGATTTTTCATGTAATATTATATGTAAAGCGATAATTCGACACCCTTTATCTTTGGTAATATAAGGAGACTGTCATCGACACAGTAGAAACTCAAAGGTCGTCCTTCCTCTCCTGTCTCTGGACAAACCGAACTACTGAAAACACTTTACCAAAACTATAGTGTCATATAGAACAGTAGTACTTTCATTCGGCACACTACAAAGTTCACGTCAAGAGTTTCCTCATTGAAATTGTTTTTAAATTAATCCAATTAGGGGTGGAAGATGTAACTCACATCAAACGTCAAGGGAAGGTCAAGTCGGTGAATAAAATGGTAGTCGTATTATTAAGCATAAAACATGATTTATCGTCTCCGTAAAAAATTCTCTCTACTTGACGGTTACGATCAAAGTAAACCTATTAAGGCTTCCATAAGTAACTCGGGAACGAAATGATTCAATGAAGCCAACACAGGTTGAGAAACGCTGGAATACCGGGTATCGGACGGTCCGAGGAGACAGGTATCCTAGGAGGTCTGTTCTTATGACCTCACCCAACGGTACGGAAAGAGGTCCCCAAGAAGGACTGGGTCCCTTGTTTGGGTCCGGAGAATGCAGAGGACGTAATCGTTCACCCAAGCGTGACGAACGCGGTGGACGTTTCGGGTTCAATCGGGTCCACGACAGACCGACGTCAACAACTTGTCCGCACCACGACACGAGCACCAAGAAGTTTAACTCACTCCCTCAAATAAAGGGTCACAAGAAGGAGGAACTAGTGTAGATCCTATAATGCGTGTAGACCGGTAAATTTGTGAACTTTCGATGGTAAAGTCAGTTCAGGGTATATGCAAGAACCGGGATCCTCATGACGACACTTGAACTTCATGGAAGAGGGTACAGATTGTTATCTATTCTTACTTTAAGTATCCTGTCACTTCCGTATGCAAGTGAAAATAACAAGGTCATAAATATCTTCGTCGAAAATCAAAATATAAGAAGATGAGACCATCTTCTTTCATCAGAGGAACCTTCTCCTGACCTAATTGTCGTGATCCAAGACTAGGGACGACAACTAACTAATAAATCTTTTAGTTACAGGTACTCGGAGGGAAAGTACTAAACATTTTACCTCTATTTTGGTGAACAATACGGACAAAAAGTTCTAAGAATGTTCCTAGTTTAACTTTATAGTTCATATTCGTTTTAGTCCTTTGTTCAAACTCCGTAATTATAAATAAAAAACTCCGTGACCTATCAATCTTTCTTCACGACCCTTATAACAAAAAATTTGTGATTCTTTTAATCCTATAAAGTCATGATCAAAGATTTCTACAAACATAGATGTGGGAAACCTCTTCCTTATCATTGTCCCGTCACAAACGTCGTTAAACGATCAAAAAAGCAAAAATCTTATAAAGTCAGATTTTTTAATGTGACGAAACCTGAAACAGGATTCTTAATAAAACATATTTTATTGATACAAGAAATCTTCATGAGACTTTTTGTCTTACGTCTCTAAAAGTTTACTAGAACAAATTGGAATGCAACATGCGACTAAATAACTGTCCAAAAATAAAAACACAAAGACACCGAAATTACACCTAATCAAAAGTTTGGGTTCATGACATATTCTTTCTAGTCATAAACCTTTAACTATAAACGGACTTTAGTGTCATCACTTACCCTTCTTCCAGTGTTTGTATTAAACTCGTAGTCAAAATACACGGTATACATACACCTCTTACTCACTGTCAAAATTAAGAATAAAGAGAAAAGAAGGACGGACACACCGAATCAGACTTAGATTTGAAATATTACCGAGTCTCTTTCTGTCAAGTCGAAGTTCGTTCGAATGTTTTTTCCTTAGAGAGTTCCAATCAAAGGTGTCAATAAAATATTGATTACAATGCGAAATGGACACGAAAACTTTCACCCGATCATTCTATTTCTTCATAAACATAAGGATTTTCTTTTCTTTTTACAATTACAAACACAAACACACCGTACGACCTCAGTCGACTTTCCCGAAAGACTACGGCAGGGTCGCGACGAGACGGGAGGCACCCTCCCCCCGACTCCTGACCTACAGACGTGTCCACACGATACCTTGTGGACCACCCTGCGAGAGACGGGAAACTTGAGTCACAAATGACCGACGATCCAGTACCCGACTTAAACCAGGTGTCCATCTATGTAAAACACACTGGATGTGTTACAGAATTTGTAAACTCGGTTGTTAATGTCCAGGTCCAGAGATCGAAGGGAATTCTTTACCCATTGTGCCCTGCACGGAAGGTCTTACCGGTGTCTGGGACCTCGATTCCTCGTGTACGAAAGACTAACTAAGGACTAAGGGTATGTCAGACAAAACGGTGGGGGAGGGGGCGGAAAAAGGTATAGACTAGGGTATACATAAATGTAAATATTAGTACATAATTTAGACAATTAAGTGAATACGTGCAATTATTTCTGGTTTCAGATTTATAATAAAAATGACACATTAATAATTTTGAAACAAAACACATACATCAGAGAAATGGTAATTCACGTTGATCTTGTTAAAACACAAAATGAAATCCTTTTTAGTGACTATCCAATAGAAGATAAGTATTCGTTGCGTTTCATTATTTATTATTCTGACGAGGTGACGACGAAAGGGTCTCATAGACTCTTCACTGAATCCTTCCCATTTTGAAACTATTAAACTTACATAATTAAAGTGGCAACACCAAAGAATTAATAAATAAATATAGAATACATAGTCACAGTCCTTTCTCTCGTTCTAACGGTCAGGATTTATCAATATCGTAACGAACACCATACTTTTTGACCGTTGTCTCATTAATGGTAGTCGTTCTCTCATATAATTCTTTTTACTATCCTCGTCGTATCGTACCACCAAGTCTGTACAGAAAATCCCGGTCAGACGAAGACAAACGTAAGACGAAGGTGCTGAGTCGCTACACCGTGACTCGTCAGACGAGAGACACATAGTCCAAAGGAGTAGATCCCTTATTCCTCTTAATGTCGGGATGAAGGGTTCCAATAACATTCATAATCTACGCCACTATGTACATTTCACGAATGTCATCCCTGTCCATGTGTCTTCCGCAGGTCATTTACAATGGAGAATGACAAAATAAGTATCCTTCTTAGGAAACATCGTCAATTTTCTTACTCCACCCGTTCCTTACCTTTATCTCAACTTTATGAGGTTCTTTATAACCTCTTGGAAAAAAATACACAATCTTTTTCGTTTTCGTTTGTGTTTTCGATACATAAACTTTTCTGGGCTCACATATCACAAAGGACTTGCAATATCACAAAAGGACGTCCAATTGTCACTAGTTAAGACCCCTAGTCTTATCCTCTTCCATATAATTTTTACCAAAAATCGAAAACAACAAACTTTAAAAATGGTTCTCAAGTATAAGTACATAACACATTGAAATTTTCCCATTTTAAGAAATTTTTTTTTTTTTTTCGAGAAGACAGGATTCTACGATCTTAAGATTTTCTCCAAATTTTAAAATAAAATGTCACATTTTAAAAAATGTAAGGTATTTCAATTTTTTAACTCTTCTTTAACGGACAAAGACTACTTAAAAAATAAAAAGATACTAAAGACATTTTATCCATGTTTTCTTTTTAATGGCTCTTCTTTTCTTTTCTCGGTGTTTCCTCAATGAGTCGTGTTAGTGTCTAGGAAGACAGTAACAATACCGACTGACCAACTTCCAGTCAAACATACCGGAACTTAAGTCTAACGACCCATAGATGGTTGACCGTATCCTTTCGGGTCTCACGTGGACGGATTTCGGACGCTCTGTTTTTTTGAGATCCCACTAAAAAAAGTGACTGCTTCTTCGGTAATTAACATAGGGTCTTCCAGACACAAGGCTAGAATTGCCTCTCGTCCTTGGAACTACAACCGAGAGAACTGACATTGTAGTTTATGCCTATCGTCACGAAAAATTTTTCGAAACACTACTATGTACACTGTCCTGTATCAGATTAGTTACACTTCACTTCTTTATGAGACACACGACAAGTTTAAGAGTAAATCATACTAACATCTGAACCACACATACGTAAAACCACTTCTATACTCTGTTTCGATCACATTTTCAACAGTAAACTTTTCGAAGTTAAAAGGTTTTTTGTATGTATAACGATAAAGGTATAGAATAAGGAAATCGGAGACCAATAAGGATGAATAAAAATAAAGGTAAAGATAGTAGGATCAGTGAGATAAGAGACATAGTGATAATAAACATCCTATAAACCATCCTTCAAAAATCTGATTACGATTGAAACTCTTACTAGAACATTCTGGGACTGAGGGTCTTTCAAAGTCATGGGCCGAAAATGGATTTTTAGTGGGGTCGGGACTTTTCGAAAAGAGAAAGGGGTCCCCATCCATGTCGGAAGTTTGATTTTAGAAACACTCTAGACAGTACCTTCAGGAGAATGATTTTACCCTCAGATCACCATAAAGGAACTGTCAAGTTCATCACGACTCCAGAAGAACGGACGATAAGACTTTTGTGGACACCTGAATGTAACCGAGATGAATGATTAGAAATTCGAGGTCTAGAACCATGATCCTTTCTTACAAAACTACCGGGGACTGGACCGGTCCTCTCAATCCCAAGAAAACTTTTACAACTACACTACGTCAGAGGGTGATCTTAAATTCAAGGAACCTTCATCGTCGGTACGACAAAAGTGTAAATAAACATCACGACCGATTAATCATCGAATTGCTTATATGTAGATCACTTAAATTTTACATGTAACAAACTTTTAAAATCTCATTTTGTGGGATAAACGGAGATAAGTAAATCATGGAACACTTCGTCTTTTTGTCTGGAAATAAAGAATTTTATTTGAATAAAAAAACATCTAAGCACCATGGGATTTCTCGACCTGGTTTAACACCACACACAACTTTGGGCCGCACGACGACTAGATATTTTGGGTCTTCTTGCCAGTCACCCATCCTTGTCAGGAAGACTCACGGACGCTCTAGTAACTTGCAGGCAGTTTTTTCCTACCGAAGACGAAATTTGAAAAGGTAGGAGACCTCGTCAGATAAACCCGTCACTTCCATTCATTCGTGAACAGTGTGTCCGCTTTTCATTCCCACTGTCAGACACTCATCTCGACTCGGTGCAGTCACTCACCGACCGCTCGCCAACGACCGGAGACGGTCTCGAACGAAAGACAGACGTCGGGGCAACAAGGAGGAGGACAGAGACGGGTGACACTTTACACGTGGTGTCACGAGTCAAGTAAAATGGAGATTCTAGTTTGAACTTTCAAAGAGGTCTTTTACAAAGAGTTTAAATACAACATGGGATAAGAGAGAACAGATACCCCTAACAAAGACGACAAGAAAATCAAACGTTAATGATCGAAACGAAACATTATAATATAGACCAAATGACACTGACAAAAAGAGAACTAGTCAAACAGTCTGAGGGATCTTGTCTTGGACGGAAAAGAAAACCACCAGAAAGGACGTCCCTACATTTGAACACTGACCTTCGGACATTCGTCTTCCCCAGAATAAATGAGAGCTCTCCGTCGAAAGAACCTTCTACCTCGAGATTACGAAAATATTGATTTTTCGTACTGACACCAGTGAGGATACTTACCCTTGTCTTATTACAAACATTTAAAGACGAAACACAGTCCCTGAGAAAAGTCGTAGGATATACCTTAGAAAAAAATTTAAGAGGATGGACATTCCTCCTATGTTTAAAGAGGATAATGGGTCTATTTCTCTACCTCCGGATTTCTTCAATGAATTCATCAAAAAGATCATACCTCAGTATGTTCTAACTTTGGGTCCGTTAAACTGAGTACCCGGATGGGATATCACCAAGATCCTTAACCTGACATTTAATATTTCGGTAAACTTTTGTGGGTCCCCCATGACATCCTAAACAACTTTAGTATAACTAAACAAAGATGAAAAAGGTGAAACTTACAAGGAGGAATGAAGGACTCCACATACGAAGAATTTTAGGCAAAATAAGAAACTGTTGAATTTTTAATAAAAAGGGGTCTGGATCATTTTCAAGTAAAGAGACAAAAAATATAAAGGTCGACAAAGAAATCCGAAGGTCTTTAAATCATAAAGAATTGATCATCAAAAACATCACACCTTTAAGAGGTAATTTAATTTTAAACCAGATCATACAATTTAAAATCCGAAAAAATTTTATACATTTGGTAGACGTCTCTATTATAATTCACAATTGATAATTAAGTCAAAAGACCATTCCTTCAATTCAAACCACCTTCTCCTTTCGAAAGGACTGACGAACTGTAAACGAGAGTTCTTCGTACTTTAATTGTGAACGAACGAAAATTTTTAATATTAGATACGGAATGAATCAAATAATGTCTACATTACTTATTTTATTTCAACTTTAGAGTATTATGATATGTGGTAAATTAACAATAAAACGAAAAATTCCCAGGTTTTCCACTTCGTCAACCTAGTTATTGAGTCGGGAATGGATCGTCAATAAACTAGTAGGCTCGGTGAAGTCTCAGTCTACCATTTATCTTTATTATCTAACCTAAAACTAGGAGTAAAAATTCCCAAATAAAGTATATACTGACACAAAAGGAAACCCTTTAAACAGAAATCATACCTTAAAGTCATTTCCATAATGTTAGTATTTAATAAATCTTGTGATTTATAAATATAGTAGTTGAACTAACTGTTTGTCCCTTTAGTTTCCTTCAATAAACTAGTAGGCTCGGTGAAGTCTCAGTCTACCATTTATCTTTATTATCTAACCTAAAACTAGGAGTAAAAATTCCCAAATAAAGTATATACTGACACAAAAGGAAACCCTTTAAACAGAAATCATACCTTAAAGTCATTTCCATAATGTTAGTATTTAATAAATCTTGTGATTTATAAATATAGTAGTTGAACTAACTGTTTGTCCCTTTAGTTTCCTTCGTAACATATAACTCACTATTTAATCGTCGGACCTCAAAGGCGAAGTAGAAAGTACTGTATAGTTGTGAGAACCGAACCGATCACAAGAGACACCATTAAGTAACAAAACAGTAAAATCTTCATGTAAATTATGATAAATATAAAGTAGTAATTTACAATTGTACTCTGTGGTGCACGTAACAAAAAGAAATGCATTCTGTAAGTTTACGCTCGAAGAGAATACATGAATTATAAATGAAGGACTCCGTTTGTATCCCTCCCATATTGAATATACTCTCGTTCAGTAGAAATTTTGAAATTATTGACCATTACCTAAAAAAAAGGGGTTGAAAATACAAAATATCAAATCTGGTAGAATCGAATACATTGGAAGATTTTAAAGGAAAGTGATCTACTAATAAAAAATTTAATTTTATAGTATACGTACGTAAAAGTAATACTTTTACTAAATAAACCGACTAAAAAATCGTATAGAACTTTGTTTATATATACTGAAGAGTCTCGTTAATTGTAAAAAAAGACGATTACGAGACTTAAAATTAAAGTTTTTATCATCCTCTCCTCCTGACTTAACCCTCAAACCCTAGCCGTACGTGTGTGAGGACATAAATTTTTCCTATTGTTTGTTCCTGGATGACTCACCGTGTCCCTTGAGACGAGTTGTAAGGTATCGTTGGATCTACCCTCTTCCAAAACTTTTTCTTCTCTATAAACATATATACGTCGACTTAGTGAAACAACATGTGGTCTCTGTGTTGTAACATTTAGTTGATACGACGATTGACGATTCAGTGAAGTCAGCACAGGCTGAGACACACTGGGGTTGTTGATATCAGGTTATATTTTATTTTAAATTTTTTTATATGTATCAGTTGGTGTGTAATTTTTTAATTCAACAATTACAAAGAGGACTGATTATACTGTTATTGTAATAAACATGTCCGTAAAAAGACTGAATTTTAACTCCACGATTTGGACCTTATCTACAGAATCGTTGTTATTTTATAATCGAACAAAGGAGCATCTTTGCATCAAGAATCCACTAAAATACATGGAAAAACTATAGAAGTTTAATATGAGACACAATTGTAATCTTCCAAAATTCTTAATTCATGTGAATAAAATCTAATTCACATATAGGATTACACGTAATTACGATAAATAAATGGTCACCAAGATCTATAAATCTTACGTTTTTCGTAAAGAATATGACTTCTTGACGTAATTCGTTAGGACCTTCTTAAAGTATAAGATTAATCGAAAATATCATGTACAAAGACTCTCTTTATTATACAAGTTTTCGATCGACACTATTTAACAACCTACGACCAAAAAGATCAAGGAACTCAATGTGACGAAAACTTAGACGCGAGAAGATCCTTCCACGACCTACCTACGAAACCTCAACCGAAACTTTACAAGATCAGAAGAATTTGCATGTTACTAGTCCCTTCCCTTTCTTGTACTGGACTCGTAGAGTAGTCTCTCGTGTGTACACTGGGACATACCGAATAATGCACGATTGTTAGAGGTGTCACCACTGTTAAAGGTCATTCATCTATAACGGTGAGTATGCCACTAATAAAAGTTCTGGCACAATAAGTGATCCAGTCAGCCGTTCGGCTCTTAAAAACATACTATAAATCCTGACTTTGAACAGACGAAGTTTGGGGAAACACACGAACGAGTCCGTGTACAGACTGGGAAACGTTGGGGTACCTGGCGTTGGGGTACCGGGCGTTGGGGCACCGAGGAGACAGGTACCTTAAAAGGTCCGTTCTTATGACCTCACCCAATGGTAAAGGATGAGGTAATTTGGGGATACCGGACCAAATTTTAAACAAATCAACGATGCTACTCCACATCCTTCAAGAAACTAAGATCGCTTACACTTAATGAACAAGAAACGATTTATGTCGGTACGATTGTTAGAACAGAAACACATACCACAAGGGAGGTAATTTTTACTAAAGATCAGGAGGAACGAAAAAAAGATAGTATGAGGACACAGAAGAAGTTCCGGTCAGAGTTAGAGTTTATAATATACATAATATATAAAGAACGGAATATTTTTAATCTACGTTAGTAGAAAGATAACGACAAGATATTGTGACAACAAGACAAAACAAAACAAAATTTACCCTGAACCGAATAAGATGGACCACAAACACCTTAAGAAGACAATGTACCATAAAGTTCACACTTGACTTAGGATAAAAACAAAAAAAAGGGGACTCCGTAAACAACATCAATTATCATTTTGACACAAAGAGGTTCCTTTCTTCTCCAAGTCTCCCAGCGACACCAACTCTAGAGAAGGCAACGAAACGCTCTCTTTACCTGGAGGGGCAAAGGAGGGACCGGGTTGGGAGCCGAAGAGACATCAGCGAATGAGTATAACCGTAACTCCAATAAGAGGAGTTTCAACTCGGCGGAGAGAGGAGAGGAGGGCCATGGGCCTTGCCTTGAGAAAGGAAGCAAAAGAAGACTGACAGAAAGAAATGAGAGAAAATTTTGACGGTAATGGACTAGAAAATGCACGAAAGAAACATCTAGATAATTACATTGGACATCGAAATAAAAACCTTTTCCTTTACCGTCGGGTGAGGTCACAAGAACGGACATCTTAGGGTACCTATCTCCTCGGACCGCCCGATGTCAGGTATCCCAGTGTTTCGCAGTCTGTGTGGACCTCACTGACTCGTCGCATCGAAACAAAATAGGTTCATATCCTCGGACTTACTCTGTCCTACACCCCCTCCCTCCACGTCGACTATGTCCTTACCCAAAAACACCCCCGGAGAAGGGGACCAGGATAACTTATGGTTCATTAGGAATTTATGAGAATACACCCCTAGAATTTTTAAGTAGACGAAGTGTATACGTAAGTAATTTTTTAAAACTCGGAGAAAAGAAACATACATTAACCTATTATATTTACAACCTGTACAACTCCTTCGTCACCAAAGACCTGTATATCTACCAGTCGGTTCGTAAATTTTCGTTCGTACCCTTTAGTAGTTTATCTTCACTACTACTTCAGAACCTTGACCTATCGAACGGTTTCCCCCTCTCTCCTATTTTGTTTTATCTTCCCTTTCATTTTTGGTATGACACTCCCCATTTCCTCTCTGACTTACCATTCTTTCGTTTCTGTCCTTAAAATCTGAATTACAAGAAATTTTTATACACTAACATTTCCTATTCTTTCCTTTATCGTTCATAAGTTTTTTTACTTAAACAAAATCCTCAAGAGACTAATTTGCATCCTTCTAAAAATTTTTGTCTGTGATTTTATTCTTAGTTTACCTCGAAGGCCCCGGACAATGGATGGAGTCGTAATAATTTCATAGTCAGTATATATTACCGTGGTGCATCAGTAAGCATTTCTCGAAATATTTTAAAAGTATGGTTTACTTTGCGTGTCCATGAAATAGTTTATTCTTTAAGGATTTTGTTTTTTAACTAAAACCTTTACTAAACAAATTAATAAAGTAAAAATACGTCTACTCGTTGGGATTAGTACATTCATTCTTATTCCAACCTATATCGTCAAATTGTTAAAATCCGACTTTCAAGTAAAGGAATTCGACTTTAAAGGTAAAGATTAAGAAGGACCTAAAAAAAGGTTCCAATTTGAATAGTTAGTTCATAATTTAGTTGTATTAACGGAGTATACAAAAGAAGAAATAAAAACCTTAATAATACTCACTTAAACCTCTGGAAATGTCCATCTTTCAGTATTAAGTAAACACAAGTGAACTCTTAGACCACCAGAACTGGACTTCAAAAAGAAATCTGATCTTCACTATCCAACTAAGTTTGTAAGTTCACTACAAATATTTTGATTCTTTTTTAATATCGTTCTTTATCAGATTTTAAAATCAAAACTTTTTAAATCTGGACTTCCTATCTCTTCATTTCTCGAATCTCACAGTAGAAAATTATAAAAGGTTCAAAAACAAAGAGATACGGGGGTAAATAGACACTTCACTCTTATTAGTAAAATGAATAGAGTATCCCGTAAAAATGTTAATTTACTCAATTTGATATATATATTTTGTGAATCTTACCACAGGTCGTGTATCATTTAAGAGTCATTCACAATGTGTACTATGAATGAATATTTAATTTATAGGAATTGGAGGAAATAGGAAGGACGGTTACTAAGAAAGGGAATTCCAATTTACTATCACTTTAACTTGCTGTCGTAAAATTCCTGGTTCTATACATAAGACTATTTAGACTATTTCTTTTGCTAGTTCTCGTACTACTCAGACTGTTGCTCCACAACCCCTTCTCACTCCTTTCGCTGTGTCTGTGCAGTCTTGCCGTCCTACTGAGTATGTAGCTCGGACTCGGACAGCTCGGAAATTTCCTCTGGTGGATGTGACTCGTCTCGGTACTTCTCGAGCCTCTCCATTGTCGAACACTACAAGCTTCCAAAAATGAAAGACACTTGAACATCTACTTTAACCTCTATAAACATACTGAATAACGAATAAAGGGATTTTCTCTTATCATAAGTATATCATGAATAAAATTTATCGATTTGTATATATGAGTATGTTTACGGTTATATCATATAACTTAAATTTCAAATATAATAGAATAAAGAAAACTTTATTCTATGAGGAACTATAATAACGGTCTATGTTTCATTTGACGTCCCTTCACACTTAAATATTGAAAGAACAACGATTCCGTATCTTCATTTGTCAGATTTATCTGATACTATAAAAAATCTCACCTAAGAAACTGTTATAGTAAGTGAAATCACAGAGAACGTTGATGGGAAAATGATTTAAAATATCGATAACTGATTAACGGATTACCCAATAAAAGTGTAAAACTCTTACGAGTCTTATTAGGACATCATTTAATAAAAAAAAGACGTAATCGACAGAATAGATATATGTATAGGTACGTAGACTTTACTTATGTCATAAAGTCATAAAAAACAATTAACGTTTTCCGTCCCCTCCGTAGAGTTTGTCTTTGACATAGACTTCTTTTATTTTCGGAATAGACCTGAAACGACTTTGTTCAAGCAGGACCGTACCTAGATAGGTCCCACCAGGACGGATGTAAATAAAACCTTGGGGCAAGAAAGGACCTATTTGAAAGTCTAATGATGATAGTACGTCTAAAGGACAGACTCATTCATTTAAGAGTAAAGAATTCTCTACGAAGTACCAACATCTCTAAAAAGTCTCACGATTAAAGTCAACAACCAAAGGGGCCACCGAATCTACCATTTCACAGACGGTGTCACGTCCTTTGGACCCAAACTAGGGGCCCAGCCCTTCTAGGGGACTTCTTCCTTTACCGTCGGGCGAAGTCATGAGAACGGACCTCTTAGGGTACCTGTCTCCTTGGGCTATCCGACAGGTACCCCAGTGTCCCACAGTCTGTACAACAATACGACATGGGTTTAGTTCGAGATTACTCTAGGACAAGAGAGAAGAGGTGGTGATCATATCAACTGGAATTATTCCTCGTACAAATTACGAAACGACACTACAAAGATAAATACTCCAGTTTACCCCACTAGCGTTCGAACTCCTTCTGTCCTTAAGACGGAGACGGAACTGTCGTGACGGGAGTCTCCGAGGGACTGGACACGTGATTGGGGCGTGCCCCTCTCGACCGACCGCAAGAGACAAGAGGAGTGGACTCAGGAGCACGTCCAGGACAGGATCCCCAAGACGAACACAAACACGAATAGGAGAGACATGCGTTATTCCGCACACGTCGAATGCCGTAGGCCTTGTGGGACGGTTAACGATCGAGTACCGTATGTAGGGGTGAGAGAAACAAAAAGAAGGACGGTCGACTAGGACCCACATTAAGACTTTTTCCGTCCGGATTTTCTCCACCTCCTCCTAGACGGACGGAGGAAGGGTCGTCAAAGAACCTCTTGGTATGAAAAGTTCCAAGGTGGACGACGGGGGTAAAGTCGTCGTCAAAGTTCCTCGACACAAAAGACTCTATGTTCCAAGACCGGAACACTGGACTAAAAATCTAAGAAGTAGTCATAGACATAAGTCAAATAATCACTTAATCAAATAATTACTTATAACGTTCCTTTTTTTCGTATTCGACTAAGTTTCCTATTAAATATTTTGACACCCTCTAAAAACGTTTAATTCAGTACGTAATTCACAATTCGAGGGGTTTTATTTTTCTCAAGATTTGGTCACGTACTTTTACTAGTTATTGAATTATCTTTTTTCTCACCTTCTTTACTGGTCCGTCAAATTTTTACTTCATATCCTTGTTTCTTAAGACGTCCGTTCTTATGACCGCACCCATTGGTAAGGGAAGAGGTCCCCCAGAAAGGTTGGGTCCCTAGCTAGGGTCCAGAGGACGTGACGTCCGTCTAAGAATTCCGAAGGCGCCACCGAGTCCACCATTTCTTAGACGGACGTTACGTATTCTGGGCCCAAGTCAGGGACTCAGTCCTTCTAGGGGACCTCTTCCCTTACCGATGGGTGAGGTCATGAGAACGGACCTCTTAGGGTGCCTGTCTCCCCGGACTACCCGATGTCAGGTACCCCAGTGTCTCTCAACCTGTACTGACTCACTGGTTGTGTGTGTTATCTCTGTACAGGAATTTGTACATTTGAATTGAAATTTATTCTTTTCAAGTTTAAGTTTGGTATCATTCTAGATAAAAAGGTAGGTAGAGTAACTGGTTTTTAGATTTACAAGAATATGGAGTCAAGAGGAAAGAAAATAGATGGGGTCTTTGAATAAAGAGAGTCTTATACTCCGTCCAAGGATACTTAGAGTTATTCTAGAACTCTCTACGGGTAAAGGGGTTTAACTCTCTACCATGAAGTCCGTTGTGTGTCACAACCCCTCTAACACACCCCGTCGTCCGCGAGCATCTGACGACGACCGAGTAGGTCTGAACGTGCCACGGAAACTTTCTTTGGACCGTCATAAATGGTTTTAATACAGTTACGTAAGTCAGGACACTAGGTCATTAGGATGCAGACTCTTCTTGAGGATGTCTATGTTGAGATGTATATGTTTTACTATGTGTATGTTTTAACACCGCCGTCCCGAACTTTATCGTTTTCTAATCTATTGAGTTCACAGGTCGGTGTCAACTGACCAATTCATTACATACCACATAGGTGTGATTCCTTCTCGAGACATCTGACTAAATCTCCCTAGTAGTCCTAAAATACACACACACATTTTTCTTTTCGTTTCATGTTTTCTTACGTAACAAAGGAGAGGGGAAATCTCTTTTTCCGATATATAATATAAACGAAGGAATATGAAATTCTTTTGACACGTATTTTTCTTTGTAGAATTTTTCTTTCAACGGATACCATCCAATTCATCCTTCTTGTACCTCGTCACCCCGTCACCGTTCTGACATATTAAAAAATATAACGAAACCTCAAACTTGATACATGTACGTACATTTCAAAATTTATTTGAAGTATTCTCTTCAATTTCGTTCTTTTCTTCTCGTGTTAGTCTCCCTATTGAGGGCTTTTCAAGTTGTTGAAATTCAACCGTGTCAACAGTCGTTCGGATCCGGATCGGAGGAGGTAGAGTGTGACGCAGAGTTTTTAGTGGTATAACCTGGAAATCTGTACGAATTTCCCTCATTATATTTATCAATGTAACCATACAAACACACACACACACACACACACACATATATATATACATACACACATATATATACTTTGAAGAGTCTATCTGAAGACTTTTTGTTGTGTTAGTCACAAAATGATACAAGGTCGTTATTGTCTTACCGTTCCCCTGTCCACTCAGTATCGAAGATTTTGAGAGAAAATTTTACTTTTAACAGAAGTAGATAATTTAACCATCAATAATTTATTGAGACCTTTTAGTCAACCATCGTTTATCCCCTCTAAGTTCAGATTTCTACCCCAATTTTGGAAAAACTAGCTATGTTTAATAAAACAGAAGGTATAACCACTAAACTTTGAAGACGTAAAATATGATCCCTGATTTTCCCGTGTATCAGTATACGAAGTCTCTCCGTTAAAGTACTTTCTCCGACTACATGATATCGTGAGTGGTCGATGACAACTAGTGAAGATTAATTGTAGTGGTCGATTTTTATCTGATCTAGTTCACGTGTACCAGGAAAAGACTGTATTTCCTGGTTTCTGAAGATTACTTTAGTAATCGTTCTGACGAACCGGTAACGAAGTCGTAACGTTTACGATCCCTAGTACGTCACACACTTAGAGTCTTAGATAAAAATAAAAAAAGTTAGTGTTAAAGTTTATCTTGAGGACCGTTATATACCCCAAGATATCTTGGGGTCAACTCTTTGGAACCAAATCTCTCAAAAGTTTTTGATGAATTCGTCTCCGACCCCGTCCTATAGTTTATTATTCTTTTTCCCCCTCTTTTTATTGATCTAATACGTTTTACTAAGAACGTATGACTAACTGTACCAATGAAAATGACAGACAAAATTTATACTTAACATATGAAAGGATAGTAAAGTATAAGTCAACAACCGAAGTAATTATAATCCCTCTGAAACACTATACAAGATATTTTAAAAACGTACAATAGTAAAACAAAAAATCCCGACGAGAACTTCTTTTAGGAATAAAGGCAAACTTCTCTCATCACTTTACCATAAACAGTCCTAAGATATTTTTCGGTTTCCATCACAAATACAAAATGAAAGAAATCGGAATATATAAAACCCCCCCAATAGAATCTAATAAATACTTATTAATGTGACGTTCGGGCGAAAGTTAATCGTTTTAACGTCTTATGAACAAATCTGGATATAAGACTAACTTCAGTAAATCAAAATAAAGTACAGTAATATTAAAATATTCCTATTAAGAGTCTACTATGTCAATTCGGGTAGAACTGACCAAATTCAATCATGAAACTTAGAAGGTACAAATACTAAACTTTGAACATACAAAAAATGATCCCTGACTTCTTTGGAATATTAGGATATGAACCACTCTGAAAGGCAACAAACACCTAAGTAGGGTCTTGTTTGTCGTTTTGAAAAATATAACGACTTGTCCATAATCTTTACGAACAATATCTTCTTTTTGACTAAACCTTCAATTCTAAAACAAAAAAATCTCTTTTATAATTGAGTCATTTGAGTGACAACTAATTGGAAAGAATGATCACTTGTAAACTATTCGTAAATTGGAGAATTATGACTGATGATGTTTTATGGTATAAGAGAATGCCAGTATCTTAGGACACTAGTTTTTACAGAAAGAAAAAGAACGAAACGAGAGACAAAAAAGAAACCTGGTCTATGAAGTCACCAAGGGGTTAAGGACTTAGTTTAAACTTGGGTAAAGAGGTTGTAAGTCTCGGGAGGCAGAGAGAAAAAAAAAAAAATTTATAAAATAAAATAAAATAAAATAAAATAAAAAAAGCCGAAAGAAAAAATTTGGTTTCTCACTAGTTAAATTGTTCGTGTCTGAAAGTCTAAGACTATTGGAGAATGGGTCGGTACGACGAGTGGATCCACCGGTCCGAAATTGTCGTTTCGTTGAAGAAGATACCTCGAAAAAGGTCATAACGAGAAATTTCCTCGGTATCGCCCTGTGACTGTGTGTCATTGGTCGGACTCTACAACCCCCAATCACCTGTACGTCCGGAGACCGACAGAACCACTCTGTCTCGGCACTTTTATGTACGGTCATCCACGGAAGTGTGTGTCAAGACACGAGTCCGAGTGTTTCCTTCTCCGTTAGTTAGAGAAAAAACAAAAGTTGGAGGGAATTTCTAAGAAACTTCAAGACAAAATTATGACGTCTGGACCAGAAAATGGTCTTAAAAAAAAGAAGAAATTGCAGACCCAACAAGAACATAATTGTAAAACTATTTGACGTAGTATCATGGTTTCTTAGGGGGTGGTTTTGTCTCAAGTTTAAACTAGTTTTGTATTGGGGGGATTTTAATATGTTATGTCCATCTTCCTTTCTTTTCAGTGGGATTTAGATTTAGACTGGCGAGTCCCGAATCCGTCTCTCTACCTCCTTTTAGATGTCCGTAGTGATTTGACTTTGTGACAAACCCTTGAGACCCTGTCACAGGTAGAGGAGACGAAGGGTCTGTCGACGAGCATCTCGAACCCGTGTATTAGTAGGGTAAGCCGGACCATTGTGTACGGCCGGTGACCCCAGGGTTCGAGTATGAAAAACGCCTTTCTCCGGTGGAACTTAAACGGTGCCACCAGAGGTCTAGTCAACGACTCTTACCCGAGCAGTGTGAAGTCACCAGGAAGGACGAGCATTTGGTCGGTCTGTATAGCCACGTCCGGACACGGGAACCCTCCGGGTCTCGGGTGTATTAGCCTCTCTTGGCACGGTGACGACTACAACAACGGGAAGTACAACTGGTGGTCCTTTACCACGGCAAGGGACATAAACCCCAGGAAGGACGACCCTCGTAGGTCTAGACAGTTCTGGTTCCACATGTTAAATGGACCTAGTTCCGGTAGGGTACATTACGACCACCCGGCCAAGAATTGGACCCACCCACAGTCGTGAAACGGGTTAAGCAGCTGGAGACGGGGCGGCATAAACTGGACGTCGCCCACGACGCCGGCGAGTAGGTGAAGGACGTCCGAGTCTCCGGGCCTGGTGAACGACTCCAGGTGGCCGTAGCGCCTCGACTCGCCCAGTCTGTCGTCTCTTTCACCGAACACCTGAGTGTCGTCAGACGTGTGACAGGTAGAGAAAGATTTAAATAGAGTGTAACGACCGGAAAACCCCGAAGGGACCACCGAGTCGACCATTTCTTAGGCGGACGTTACACTCTCTGGACTTCAGCTAGGGACCAACCCCTTCCAGGGGACCTCTTCCCTTGTCGATGGGTGAGGTCATAAGACCGGACCTCTTAAGGCACCTGGCACATCAGGTACCCCGGCGACTCAGTCTATGCTGACTCGCTGAACGCGAGTGGACGGAAACATTCGTGAGGTGTCACCAGACTAGACACGTAAGTGTTAATCTATTGGACTATGACATGAAAAAACGGAGTAATAAAATTTAAATTAAGAGGTTGGGATAAAGAAGGGTCTATGAGTAGATTTATTTAAGACCGGACGAATAGAAAGTATATCCCTCACATTCCTCCTACTCTTATGTTACACAATAAACTCTTTGGAAACAGAAGGGTTATTTAAAACTACATGAGGAGTCTAACTTTCGTGAAATAGACATAATCAAAAAATTTACTAACGTAAAATCAAACGATATTAAGAAGTGATTCAACTCTTCGAATTCTTCACTAATTGAAATAGAAACCGAGTAAAATCTTTGGAATTCTACATATACATAGTTTTATAATAATTTTACTGTATAAACAATTTCGAAAACAATCTAAGAATCCAGATAAGTCATTAGATGTACTTATCGGTGACATAATCAATAAGTAACGACATATTGTTTAATTTTGAATTACCGAATTCTGTTGTTTGTCAATAATAAAGCATATTATTCCAATCCTTAGACTCTCGACAAATCGACCCACCAAGACCGAGTCCTAGAGAGGACTCCAACTCCAGTTCTACAGTCGGTCGAAACGTTAGAAGACTTCCGAAGACCCGACTTCCTAAGACGAAGGTTCCAGTAGTGTACCGAAAACTCTCCTCCAGTCATGGAATAGTGTACCCGGAGAGGTATCAACAAGTGTTGTACCTTCGACCGATAAGTCTCGATTACTAAACTCTCTCTACGCGTGTGTAGTTCCATGTACGACGGAATGTCGGATTAAAGTCTCCACCGTATGATACTGAAGGTGTGTTTGACTGGGCCCACGTCACCCGTGTCACATTTGCCTCGAGGAGGTAACGACACTTATGGTCCTCCACCCAACGGAACTCTGTGTACAACCTCTAACCAAGGATGTTAGTAGTTATAAATTAAAATGACAATTTATGAATGGTTTATAAAGAAAATTAAGTAATAATCTTATATGAAGATTCTGAACTCGAAAACTATTATAGTGTCATTATACGAATATTAATAATATAAAAGTACACACAAAGGACATAGGTTATCCACAGAGTAGTAGGTGGTTATAGACGGAAAATACAGTCATTGGCTTTTCTACCTAAAACGGAATCACCATCATAGGACCGGTTCAGGTTCAAGATACCACTCAGATGGGTACAGAGTTAGATATGTGAAAAGACCCTACATCATAGAAGACCACTCGAAATCATATCTGTTACAGAACATGACAAAAGTTGTTCCCTAAACATACAGTAAAATTCATAGTCAAAATGAACCTATTACGGAAAAGCAAAAACAACAAAAAGAAACAAGTAAGTATTTATCTCCAAAGTAGATACACATTTAAATGGCGTTTGTGGTGAATAGTTTTCTGTCTTATTGCTGACAGGTGACATCGAGCGGTAAAATCAGGTGTTATATAAAGAAAACGGAAATCGAGATGGTTCTAAAAAACAAAGTAAAGTCACATGGACTCCCCAACTAGAAAACTAAATCAGAAACTTATATATATCTCTCTTAGATTTATGTCCATCTTATGAACAGGTCTCAGGTCATAACTTTCATTACTATAAAAATGGAACTCTGTTCATTGTACGATGATTTTTGAAAACATTTTTTTCTTCTTCCTTTTATTTCTTTATCCATGTCATCCTTTAGAATTAGATTTTGGACACTGTTAAGTTTGTTCGTCTAGTAGGGAACTACGAACGAAACAAACCGAAAACTCAAACTAAAAAAAAAAAAAAAAAAGGGTCAAAATATAAAGCGAACAAAGTCTCACACTAATAAAAGAGGACTTTCACGTACATAAACTCAAAAAGGGGTGACATGGGAAGTAGAGAAGTACAGGGAAGGGATTGATATCACATCTATCGAAAACACTTACACACAAGATGGGAACATCTTAAAAATAACTCATGGTTGTTGTGTCGAGCGAAAGGTCCTAATGAACGTCGATCGGAAGAAAAAAAGTCATAATATCACTTATATCAACATATAGTCTCGATAGACAAGGAAACATTAAACTTTCTTAAATGATTCAAGTCTGAAACATCCCCGTCAAAAAAACATTGAAGGAGTAAAGAAGAAAACAATAACTGAACGAGTATATCTTTGAAGAACGAACCTCTCACACTATTAAATAAAACAAAATCCTTAACCACGTAAAAGAACTTAGATTTAATTCGATTTAAATTACTGTAGACCCGTCTCACATAAGGAGGATTGTTCATCAGAGAACTGTAAAACTACATGATTTAATAGTCAAAAAGGAAACTACCAAAAACGAAAACTACAGTGTCTCTTTAGGAAAGCGTGAAGTCGAATACATTATTAAGTGAATATATAAGAATATGAAAATACGAAAGTAACTAGAAATTAAACGGACCTTGAATGAAACTACACATATAACACTGACCTCACTTCGTTTTTGTGTTGAAAGAAAAGGATTTTCGGTTAATTAAAAGAGTCCCAGACAAATATTTACTAAAAATCACAGTAATAAAGGACAAAGTCCAAGACAGAAGGGTCCAGACAACTAGACAAAAAAAGAACATGGTGATCCGAAACGGGATTCTTGGTAAATAAAAATTTACCCAAAGAATATAAGACACCTCGTCCACTTTATATCCATGAATCGGTGAAACGATACTTAATTTATTAAATAGTAGTGAACCCTGTCGACGAGAACAAAAAGTTTATCATACGTACTTGATAGTTAAAGTATTAGTCTTATGCTCAATTCTAAAACCTTAGGACTTGGGGTCAGAACTGAATGGTTTAGTGTTAGTGACCCGAGTTCTTATATGTAAAAATATTAGAGGAGTCCATTAAGATTACATGTGATATTATACTTTATCGACTACTATGTTACAATTTACTTTTCGTCTTATGTAGATACGAGACTCAGTGGAGATGAAATTTTCATAAGTACAAAAACTTCATGTTCATTTGCACAAGTACAAATCCCTTTTTTAGTTATAAAGTACTAATTGGACTTAATATCTTAATACCTATTAATAGAAACCTAAAAAGTCGAACGGGTACTTCTTGCGTACAAAGGAAATTTTATTCCTTTGTAAGTCAATAAAATTCTATATTATACCGATATTTATACTATATTATTTTCTATTTACTCAATTACTATTCGGTCGTGTACATATGTCAACTTATGTTTTCTAGACACACCAAAATGACACAATTTTTACATATACCTGTTGTTACAGACTTATTTCGGGAGTGCTTATTTTGGTAGGAAGAGACATGGAGACCGGGATTATGGTTTTCGTCGACGGACTTCCATAATTTCTCTCTCGTCAACGTCCGTTTAAGTCACCCTTCAGGTGTCAGTATCCTGTCTTTAGTGTGTCTTACTCAGGAACGAAGAGTCGAGGACCAATGTGTGCCAATTGTCCCATCTGCCCATCTTTGTAACGTTGGAAACGTCGGACCTCGTGGTTTGCGATTTAAACTTCTTTGGTACCGGGGATCTGTCTCTTATCCGTGGACCTTTCCTCTTCCCGGTGTCTCCCCCTAGGGTTTAAATGACAGCACTTTAGTAGGTGTTGCAAGAGACCGAAGGAAAGTCACGGACATCCGACACGGCGTTAAACCGAGTAAGACAAGGACTAAACACAAGAAACAAAACTAGACAGACATAGTTAAGAACCGAAGGGATTAAAAGACTTAATAGACAGGTGAAATATGTGAAATAGACGAGTAGGAATAAAGGAAAGAAGATGGATGAACCTTAAATTAATCAAGAAAAAGATTAAAGTATCCCAGTTTTCAGTCTAGTGACTAAACTTAAAAAGAAAAAAAGATCAAATTCAACATTTAAAGGTAGATTCGTGGGAAAAGATGACATCTATAGACTATCTACAAGAGTTATACAAAGCAAACAAAGCTTTACCAATTTAATAAAAGACACTTTAAATTATTCGTTAAAAATAAAGTCCTTTGAGTAATAGACGTTATGATCTTCCTCTTCGTGCCAATTGAAAGAATTTATCTCCACTTCTAATACATTACTGTTACGGTATACGAGTGACATTTCCATTTATAAAAAATATGAACAATCTAAAGGGGATTTAGAAGAAAAATTCATTTACATAAACTGGCATTAAACAATACAAAACTCTAACTACCTCAATGAACCGGAAAACAAACTTTCACAGGAACTAAATGTCTATGCGTTCTAGCAACAATAGTAGACGACTTATGAACATACCACTTAACTAAGTGGTGTCACGTGAAAGACACTGTACATATAATCAAAGTCAAGTCAAGTCAGCGAGTCAGCACAGACTGAGAAACGCTGAGGTACTTAGCGTCGTGCGGTCCGGAGGGACAGGTGGTGGTTGAGGACCTCAAGTGAGTCTGAGTGCAGGTAGCTCAGGCACTAGGGTAGGTCGGTAGAGTAGGAGCCAACAGGGGAAGAGGAGGACGGGGGTCAGGGAAGGTCGTAGTCTCAGAAAAGGTTACTCAGTTGAGAAGCGTACTCCACCGGTTTATAATCAAACCATCTCTGATTAAATATTATTACCTTAAAGTAAACGGAATAGACGTTCAACATTTTAAACTACTCTGACTGATAATAAAGTCTTAGAAACTTTCATTAAAAGTAAAAAAACATGGTAATGCGTCAGGAATTTATAATTAAATGACGAAAAGTGATATTGTCCGAGGAATTTTAAAAAGAGTAGGAATAAACCGTTAAAGAATTTTTAATTACAAAACACGAAAAGAGAGTAATAAATCACATGTCTATTTCTATAATTTATTGCTGATAGTCCTGTCCTGTCCGTGAGTTGATAAGACACGTGAGATGTAAATATTTATGTAGATTAGTAAGGTCATCGGGATATTCAATCCATTATAATAGAAACAAACTACCTGTTCGTTTTACTCCGTCTTTCTCCAATTGTGTTCGAGACGTTAGACATGACGTCAAGATATGTCGTGGTAGTAATGCATATGGTAGGAAAGGTTGGGTAAAGAATTTTTATCGAAAAATCCCATTAATAGGAGATAAAAGCCTTGACTAAGTACTTTTGTATCTTTAATGAATTATACCGGAATAAAGTGTTACTTTTTTGAACATTCCCAATCCTTAGAATGGATTTCGGTCTGGTCGATCAATCATTCTTACGACTCTGATTCGAGATCCGATAAACTCGGGTAGGTAACATGGTACTTAGAAGGACCATGATTCATGTTCTGACGGTTGAACACCGGAGGCCGACCTATTAAGAATTTCGAAGCACATACCAAGAACTTTATTCGTACTTCACTTTGTAAACTTTAGTACTAAACTATTTATATAAAAATTTTAAAACCTCATTCATTTTATTATAAAATACATCTATTTATGGACTACGGTCTGGATTTATCGTTATCCCTTCTGAAAAGTATCGTACCAAATATAACGTCCCTTTTTTCTCCTTTAATATCGGAGAACATTTCCTCCTTCAATAATAAAAGATGGAAACATATATAAAAGATTCTACACAAGGGATTTAGTTATCAGAGTGTAATAAAATATTTCGTCCTTAAGGTGTCAGTTTATTGAACCCTTGTAACGTATCAGACAAGGACAGAACTCTTAATCGTAACACATAAACGTATAATTTCTGACGGGACCCTCAAATCAGGTCGAACCTTCCCTAATACGATTCTTCATTTCAGTCCATCTCTTCCTGTTTATGTCACATAGTGAACATGTACCTTAGATTTTTTATGTTGTTTGATCACTTATATTGTTTTTTTTCGTCTAACCGTCTATATCTCTTGTTTGATCACCAATGGTCAACCTCACCTAAAATCACCATCCCTTCATCTCCCGTGTCGATAACCCACATTCTATCCGAGTTCCTACACATATGGTGTACCCCTTTTATTGGTTCTAAAAGATTATTGACATTTACCTTTTATTAGAAGTTTTTAACATACTTTTAAAAATTTAAAAATTTTTAAGATAGATTTTACAAATTTTTTAGTTTAACTTCTTTCTGTTCTGGACAGTATCATACTAACATACGTTTTACTCAAATATATCAAAGACACGTATGTACCATTTTTATATGTCTGATACCTTTACTATTTGTACCCCCTTTTTCTTAAATCAGGTTCTTGTATGTGTGTGTGTGTGTCGGACAAATTGAGTAGTTTGAGTCTTAAAGGGGTCGAAAATCATTTCACGGTTTTACCCCTCTAAAAATTTAAATAGAATGCATCAACTGATAGCAACAAACGTCATGAATAAAAAATATTACAGTGGTATTGTGACTTAATTACTTACGGTTTGATAACGAGGATCTCCTTTGTGTACCACTCCAAGAGCACTCGGAAGACAGAGGAATAAGAGTAGTGGGTCAGTTTTGTATTGAAACAAAAATAAACACACGAATCAGCGAGTCAGTACACGCTGGGGTGCGGGACCTCGGACGGTCCGAGGAGACAGGTACCCCTAAGAGGTCCGTTCTTAGGACCTCACCTCGATACGGGAGGAGGTCCCCTAGAAGGTTGGGTCCCTAGTTTGGGTCCAAAGGGCGTAACGTCCGTCTAAGAAAGGTCTGTTCCTAACGAAAGAAAGAGCACCATATACAAAAACTAAGTAATTGTAACTTAATTATCGGTCGTCGTGATATTGCGTACGGATTTGGTTCGTAATTGCGTGCATAAACGGGACATTCCGTGTAGTGTCAGAAGACACGAATCCTTGTGGTCTCTCGTGAAATCGTGATGTAAACCCCCTAACATTTATCATTTTAGTGGGTGTTCTTCGTGCTTTTACACCGTGACTTATGTGACGTATCTTCTGAGACGTACTCGTCACTTTGGTCTTCAGTCGCAGAGCGTAACAAACTGAAGTAGAGGTTACACGTGTAACCTGTTGAGTTTATAAAGTGGTGAGACGTGTGTAGGTACTTACTGATGTTTTTAGTTTTTACGAGACCCATCCCTGAGGATTGAATAAAACCACTCTTATCCCTTAAGGGACCATCCTTATCCCTTAAGGGACCAGTCCTGAAACTGAAAGTGATGTCCCCCGTACCCAAACTAGGAATCACCCCCTTGACCTTTGACTCTAGGATGTACGACACACCATGTCGAACTTTTTTTTTTCTTCTTTTTCCATAAAATCACTCTCATAATTAAACGTTTACATCTTAGACGTCTATTACACCTAGTTGACAATAGAAAAATTTAGGAAGTTTTGGTTGAAACACACACATAATATCTAACAATAACCTATCCTATCTTAGGAGAACTTAAAAATCAAAGATGATCTTCCTCTAATTTAATATTTCAAGACGAACACTATTCGGTAACGGAGAGAGAAGTTTGAAAATAGTTTTAACACAAAAAACAAGAAATCCTTAAGAAATACCGTGTTACTGTGACCTCGAACCACCTTGTCAGTTATAATGTACAGTTTTTTGACCTATGTCACGTTATGAACTTAAGTTTGATTTCCAATCATCTCTCACTATCCTCCACAGTGGATCAATTGCTCCTCGATACTATATTTATAACTTGTTTTTCGTGTTAAAACAAGGATTAACTTTTGATTTATATTCTTGTGTCTTAAGTACTTTTCCGTCGGAACCTTCTAAGTTTAGTTATCTTTCGACCTAAAAGAATCAATTATTTTGACAACCGCTCACTTACTGACTCACTTTCAGAGAGTCAGGACACGCTGAGAAACGTTGGGGTACTCGATATATCAGGTACCTTAAGAGGTCCCGTCTTATGACCTCACCCATCGGATAGGGAAGAGGCCCCTAGAAGGGTTGTGTCCTTAGCTGACCCCAGAGGACGTAACGTCCGTCTAAGAAATGGTTGACTCGATAGTCCATTCAGGTATCCTTTAAATTCTTCTCTTACTTACCTTTAAAGAATAATTTAACTTCGTAACGAAATGTCTTATGGTTTTTCATATATAGACTTTTCTTCATACATAGTCGAACTCGATATCGACACATTAATTTCCTAAAAATAATGAATAATAAAGACTGAATTGTATAAGACTTTAAATGTTCGAATCTTTGTTGATACAAGACAAAGAATCACCAAGATACCCGGTCCTTAAACCTGTCCCGTATAACCCCTACCGAACAGAGACGACGTAATCCGGACCGCGTTGTCAATGCGTCCGACACTCTCTGAATTGTCAACCCCCGACCTATGTAGACTTTCGAGTAGTGAAGGTACTGACTACTGTACATTCACTACAACTTCACTGGCTTTCTGACCCTGACGTCTAGACTCGACACTGGAACACAAGGAGTGTAGTTCCGTCGAAGTTCTATCAACCGAGTCCTAAGGTTCGTGTTCACAGGAACACTCGTTCCGTCTTCTATGTGAGTCTTAAGTTTAATGTAGTAAAGGTGGTAAGAGATGATCAACTGCTCAATGTTTGGGTGGATTTAAACTCCCCTTCCCTATATCTGGGGTAAAGAGTCACTCTCCTACCTACGGTAACTCCTTCTCGTACACCCGACTTCTTCCTCCCTTCTATATCAACTCCAGTAGAAACCTTTTAAGACAGACGGTGTCGTACCGTTCTAGGAAAGTGTCATAGTAAACAACTACATCGTGTCGTAATAAAAATCTATTTTTATAAGGATACTTAATAAATTACGAATGTTGGTTCATAATCAACATTCATAGTCGATACTACTTAAGGTCATCTAGTCGTCGAAATGAGATTATTTTTTCTAGAGAAATTCATAATAGACTACGTCACGGGAAACTAAAAAAAGGAAGAATCGTTTGTCATGACTTTTAGTACTGACTTCTCCAGGATTCATTAAATACTGTAGAAATTCCTAATCTAACCTCGTAGTCTTAAAACAGTCACTCCTGTCTGTAGTCATTCCGTTATATCACTGAGTTTTATATAAAGAAGATTCACTTAAAGTCTTCACAAAACCAACAACAAGATAACCAAACAAAATTTCCTTCTCACGGATAATTTATATACTCAATTCAGAGAATACAAATGACTCATCAACAACACATTTTATGACGTCGCACCTATCTCACGCCAGACCTCAGCTCTCTCGAGTCCTGTGCTCGGTCAACAGAGTCACAATCGAAGCATCACACAAAGGAACCTGGAAATGTCAGACGAAAACAGACAAATGTGTGTCGTTATTTAAATGTTAAAAAGGACTTATAAAGAGTGATTTTAAACTCAGTCATAAAGTGGTAAACACGGAATTGTCGTGACATATCAATATGTCAATGAAAAAGTCAATCAAAAAAAAAAAAAAAAACAGATGTAACATACATTCATATAATTTTCATTTTACAAAGAAGTTGCAAAAAAGAAAATTTTCGGTAAAGATCCATCATCACTGACACAATTAGTTTATAGTCCGTTTGATTTTAACCCTTTTCTTCATGATCGATGAAACCTTCCTGTAACCCATTCATAAAAATATAAAATCGAAATGTTTTTCGTAAAATAAGTCACCCTTTTTTAATTTGTAGTCTAAAATGTTCAAGTGAATAAGGTAAAGATTTTCGTACTGATAAGTTGTATTCGAAGTTGAATTTATAAAACCATAACGACAATAGTTATTATAAATCAAATTATAAACTCGAAAGATTTTGGAATTTAGTTATTTTCATCGACTATGTAAATATAGCGAATAATACCTCACGTAACAAATTTTTGCAATGAATATAATTGAATAAATTATATCACTAGGATACTCCACTCACAATGACAAAACAGGGGTAAAATCTCTCCTCCTGTGACTCGTGTCTCTTAAATTTATTAAACAAGTCTCACCACTTCATTCTAAGGGTCGGATCTGTGACCAAGGTCCCGACACGAATATGTGGCGTCATATGACGGAGAGTGGTCTTCTCAGCAAAGGTCATTCTCAAGATCAAGGAAGGCTCCTCGAACCTTTTCTATGTTACAAAAAACTGTCGTCGCCGAAGATAAATGAAGAGACTACTGGATTTAAGTGCAAATACATTGAAAAGATTCTCCTCGCACACTTCAATTAAAATTTCTCCTAGTATAGTACGATCACGGTTTACGTAAGAGCGACAATTGAGATCACATACGAAAAAAGACGTAATATTAGTCTTTTACTACCCTTTATACCACAACTTCTACCTGGCTCTTTGAGTTGAATCTCCAGTGTTACGACACAATAAAAATCTTAAATGAAGATAGACTTATAGTAAACCTTTTTTCTATCTTGAGAAAAATTTTTTTACTTTAAATACTCTAACACGAGTCTAAAAATTACGTTCTTTGCGAGAATCGAAAAAGACGTACATAACTTATGCGTCTACCAGACGTCGTAGAGTATGACCAGATGTCATTGATATCGTTTGTGACACGACGAAACTGCTAAGTCTCCTAATTCACTTTGAACACTTTTGAGTGTTTGCAAAACGGACAAGTTGGTCTGAAAATTCCTGTTCATAATGTATAAATTAGAATTACAAAAGTATTGTTCTCTAAACCCCGAAAATCTTTTCATGAACAACATAAACAAAATCTTTACAGGAAATGACCCTAATTCACCGTTCTTCTTTACCAATAATGACTTGATGTATTAAGGGAAAATTTATTTCTGTTAAGAGATGCAATTAAAAATTATAGAAATTTATATCCTATCACTTCAAAAATAATGACTGTTTTTCTGACTATTAAGTCTCCAGAAGACCTTAGGTTGTGGTCTGTAGTTCGTCACCGCTAATTATTCCGTGTGACATTTTAAACTTCTCGTCCCCCTAAAACTTAGTCTCTTCATTCATATGGTAAAAAGTCAATTGAAGTACTTTTGGGTTTCTCAAAAAAAGGAAAATTAGGGAGTTGTCACACTAGTGAAAAAAGATAAACTGAAGTTGTTTCATCAAATGATAAACACCCTACACTGTCCCAAAACAAAACCACATACACTTATAGTTCATTAATGTCATGTTTGGTACGACGAGAAGACGAGATTTAATTCCGGAGGACACACAAAGGAAAGAGTAGAATAGACAACGTCCCGGATAATTTTTTTTATTTGACAAAAAACGAACGTACTTTAATGCCCTGGTCCAGAAGAGAGGGTCGGGTCGCCGACTGTGAGGAGTGAGGGTCACGTTCCCCGTGTCCAAGTTAGGGACTAGTCTCTTGATTTTTTTGTCTTTTTATGCTCTGATTACTAGGAACCAAAAATAGGCCGGCAAAAGAGTGGGCCCACTCCGTACACCTTGAGATCCACCTCCCTCGTCTTGTTTTAGATGAAAACAAAATTTAGAAAAAAAAAAAATTAAAAAATAAAAAAAAAATTTAAAATTTTAGTAATTAAGAATGTACGCAAGGGTTTGTACTTGGGGGGAGGGTGGAGGGAGGGGTGTTGTAGAGAGACCCAGTAGGGGTACGTGGTCGGGGTTCGTTCGACGTGGGATGCAGTCTGTACCTGACCGCTAAGTTAAGAATGTACTGTCATATGTACAATCTTAAGGGTAAGAGGGTTTAGTAGGGTGGGAGAGGGAGAGGGAGACTCAGGTTTTCAGACCATATGTGTAGACACAGAAAAAAGGACAGAACGTATGTCCCAGCAGTAACGGTAGAAGGATTTAAGGTATATATACACAATCATATGACATAACCACAAAAAGAAAGACCGAATGAAGTGAGACATATTAACCGAGGTCAAAGTGGGTAGAGTAGTCTTGACTAAGTTTACTTAAGAAAAATTGCCGACTTATTATGAGGTAACACATATACATGGTGTCACAAAATAAAAGATTTTATGTTTTTAATGTCGTGACCTACACGTCGAAGATCTCCTGAATGATCAACCCCTGATTAATTCCGGTATTAAAGAAAAGAATTTGGTACTTTAAGAACGAGTTAGACCATATGAAATGACCTCACCCAACGGTAAGGGAAGAAGTCCCCTAGAAGGATTGGGTCCCTAACTTGGGTCCAGAGGATGTAACGTCCGCCTAAGAAATGACAGACTCGGTGATCCCTTCTTGGAGTTTTTATACCATATTATGACGAGTCAACATAAGAAGATAAGGAAAGAAACACAATCCTCTTCCCCCGACGACAAATTTTCTGCCAGATGGTCCATGAAATATATGTAATAGGTCGACTGAAGGGTCATGCTCAAAGACGTGTGTATAGTAAGAGAAGAGTACTCCTAAGTTCAGATGTAGGTGAAAGGAAGATATGAGTTTTTGACTCAAACGGTGCAAGATTTTTAAGACAAAGTCCCCTGAAGGGACCGTCAGGTCACCAATTCTGAACTGGAAGGCCACGTCTCCCACACCTAAGCTAGGGACCGGTCCCCTGATTCCAGGGTGTACGAAGTACCGGTTTTTTTTTATTTGTTTATTTTGTCTTCGTTATAACATTGTTTAAGTTATTGTTGAATTTTGGAAAGTGTAATTTTCTTTTTTAAGACAAAATGATATTGGTGTACTACGAGCGGTAGTTCTCACTTTGAAACGATTCCGTATGCTGATAAAAATTCTGTACCTATATTAAATTGTATACAAATTCTACTCCTTTTACTTAAAACCTGTTCTATTTATTGACAATTCAAGGGGTCGGTTCTCCACCACATAGATCCTAATAGACTAAGATATCGGAAATAAAAAAGTCGGGGTCGTATGACAGAACGGTCTTCCCATCTTATATCTATATAAAAATACATAGATTATATTTTGATTTGAAATCATCCCTTTTTCTAAAATGAAGATTATCTTTTCATAAGAAAAGACAATTCAGTCACTAAGAGTTGTGACCGACGTGTAATTTTAGTGAACCCTTTGTAATATTTTTGTTATGAACCCGGGCGAGGGTATCTAAGACTAAAAAATTTAAGGGACTGTTTAGGACGTAGGTTCCAACTTTTCGTACTGCAATGTGAAAACATAGAAACTCCGGTCACCTAGAATTAGTCGTACACGTTCTTAGTAGACCCCTCGAGCAATTTTTACATCTAATACCTCGGAAGTGATCTCAAAATAGTAGTACCCAGTCGTGGTACATAAAGGTATATAAATTCTTGAATACATTATTTAAAGAGAACGGTTCTTTTCTTTAACCAGAGGTGACAGGACGACATAGACTCCGTAATGAAAAATATAGAACTGAACAAAGATTCGCAGACTCGAAATCGAAACAGTCGCGGTTTTTGGGTGTACCCGTAGTAAAGGAGAGTTCCCCTGAGTTTGGATGAGGTGCATCTGAACTAAAAGACAACAAAAGAGTTACAATAAAAACGTGTACTTGATCTGAGACCGTCGCCCATTGAGCTCGGTATTTACGGTTTCTGGTTTGTCTTCGCTGAGTTCTTTTCATACAAAATCTTCTTCGAGTTTCTGTCCGACGGTCTCTCGCCTTTTGCTTTTTACTTCTCACCTGAACGTCCAATAAACTTGAACTGAGCGAATGTCCTCTTACCGTAATGTTCAAGCGTCTCATTCACTAATTTTTCACACAGTGTTCATTGTAGAGTATCAAAAAACGGAAATAAAGATCCAAAAAATAACAATCATACTTATCAAAGATTTAATTCGCTATGTACGTGTGTGCGTGTGTGTGTGTTTCATACTCTAAAACGAAAACTACAAGTAATATTTAAACTGAGACACTATTATCAATCGGATATTTTACTCGACTCCTAGTCTTCTAATATATATTGTCTAGATCAAAATACCGAATCAAATATTAATGGTAACTTTTAGATTAGCATCTTATCCTTCAAAGACTTTTTCAAAAACTCACGAAACGAATCAGTACTTTGTTCACCACAAAAAAAGTAAATACATCATGAGCTGGTACCCTGGGTGAATTACTATACTATGTCATACTTTTTCTACCACAATAGGTCTGGTTTCACTTTGTAGCGTGAGGTTACCATACATGAGTCTTTCATTAATCTGACGGTCAGCATCTCCTTGTGCGAGGGAAATCAAGAGGGTGGGACGGAGACGAAGAAACAGAAGTCATTTATCAAGACTTAAAGGTGTACCTTTTCTCACTTCAACCTAGGGGATGGAGTTTGGTATGCATTCTGATTGAGGTTTACCTAAGTGTTGGATTTTATTCTCGATTTTGATATTTTGAGAATCTTCTTTTTTCCTCATTTAGAAGTATTGGAAAATAAACCGGGACATAAGAAAAAATAACAATCATACTTATCAAAAATTTAATTCGCTATGTGTGTGTGTGTGTGTGTGTGTGTGTGTGTTACTGTAATTTCCGTCCTCCTTGTTCCTCTTTATCTATGTAACTTGAAGTAGTTTTAGTTATGAAAGCACATAGTTTCCTACGTGTAGTTTCACTTTCTGTTATCTCTTATAAACGTCATTAACTAGAGTATCCTCAAATTATGGATCCCATAATATCTTGAGTAATGAATTGGTTTTTGTTCGTAAGGTTCATCTTTTACTTGTCTCCTGAACTTATCTGTAAAGAGGTTTCTTCTATCTGTTTACAGGTTGTTTGTACTTTTCTACGAGTCATAGTAATCAGTATCAAGTCAAGTCAGGGAGTCAGCACAGGCTGAGAAACGCTGGGGTACTTAACGTCGTGTGGTCCGGAGGGACAGGTAGTGGTTGAGGACCTCAAGTGAATCTGAGCGCAGGTAGCTCAGTCAATACGGTAGGTCGGTAGAGTAGGAGACAGTAGGGGAAGAGGAGGACAGGAGTTAGGGAGGGTCGTAGTCTCAGAAAAGGTTACTCAGTTGAGAAGTGCACTCCACCGGTTTCATGACCTCAAAGTCGAAATCGTAGTAAGGAAGGTTTCTTTAGGGTCCCGACTAGAGGAAGTCTTACCTGACCAACCTAGAGGAACGTCAGGTTCCCTGAGAGTTCTCAGAGGAGGTTGTGGTGTCAAGTCTGCGTAGTTAAGAAGTCGCGAGTCGGAAGAAGTGTCAGGTTGAGAGTGTAGGTATGGACTGGTGACCTTTTTGGTATCGGAACTGATCTGTCTGGAAACAACCGTTTCATTACAGAGACGAAAAGTTATACGATAGATCCAACCAGTATTGAAAGGAAGGTTCCTCATTCACAGAAAATTAAAGTACCGACGTTAGTGGTAGACGTCACTAAAACCTCGGGGGGTTTTATTTCAGACTGTGACAAAGATGACAAAGGGGTAGATTAACGGTACTTCACTACCCTGGCCTATGGTACTAGAAGTAAAAGACTTACAACTCGAAATTCGGTTGAAAAAGTGAGAGGAGAAAGTGAAAGTAGTTCTCCGAAAAATCCAGGAGAAGTNTAGTTCTCCGAAAAATCAAGGAGAAGTGAAAGACGGTATTCCCACCACAGTAGACGTATAGACTGCAATAACTATAAAGAGGGTCGTTAGAATTAAGGTTGAACACAAAGAAGGTCAGGTCGCAAAAAGTACTACATGAGACGTATCTTCAATTTATTCGTCCCACTGTTATATGTCGGAACTGTATGAGGAAAAGGATAAACCTTGGTCAGACAACAAGGTACAGGTCAAGATTGACAACGAAGGACTGGACGTATATCCAAAGAGTCCTCCGTTCAGTCCACCAGACCATAAGGGTAGGGAAAGTCTTAAAAGGTGTCAAATAACACTAGGTCAGTATTCCCTTTACGTTTAGTTTTGATGTTCCTCCAATCCATGGTGACATGTGGATGATCTTACTATTATTAAAATTTTTATCTTTTATGTACAACTCTCCTACATCTCTTTAACTTTGGGAGTATATAACGGGCACCACGTCGACGAACCTCGTGCTCAACCACCAAGGAGTCTTTCGAATTGTACCTTAACGACATATTCGGTCGTTAAATGATGTTTTCTTACTCTTGTCTCAGTTTGTATGTGAACGTGTAGTCACAAGTAACGTCGTAATACGAGTTATCGGTTTTCTGTTTGTTAAGTTCACAGGCAGTTGTCTACCTATTTGTATGTGGTTTACACCATATACAAATCTTGGCCGATAATAAGTCGGTAAAATTTTTCCTCACTCAAGACTATGTACGACGTAGTACTTAATTGAAACTTTTATTGTACGATTTACTTTATTTACTTTGTGTTTTCCTAACTATGACAAACTAACATGAATATATTTTATAGATTATTCGTTTAAGTATCTTTCTAATCTCCAATGACCCCTGACTTCCCTCCTTTCTTATCCCTCAAAGACGAATTAACAATGTCTCAAACAGAAACCTTATTACTTATACAAAACCTTCATCACCACTACCAACATTTTATAATACTTACGTGAATTATGTTGACTTAATATATGGATTTTACCAATTTTACCGTTTTTTTAAAAATACACACGCACACACATATCCACACATATACCATGGGGTGAGATCATGAGAACGGACCTTTTAGGGCACCTGCCTCCTCGGACCACCCGACGTGAGGTACCCCAGGATTCTCAGCCTGTGTTGACTCACTGAAGTGAAAGTGAAAATTGAAAGTACGTAACCTCTTCCTTTACCGTTGGGTGAGGTCACAAGAACGGACCTCTTAGGGTCCCTGTCCCCTCGGACCACCCGACGGCAGACACCCCAGTGTGTCTCAGCCTGTGCTGACTTCGCTGAATCGTCGTCGTTGTATGTATATATGTGCAAAAGTTAAATATTAAAAAATTTTAAAATTTAAAACAAAGAAGGAAATTGTTGTGATAGTACTATCGTTGTATATCCCGTATACATAAAGGATTGTCATCTCAAATGACTAGTGTAATTTAGAAACAGGTGACTCTCAATCTAATGACTGAGGGACAGAGTAAAATTAATTGAAGAGTGGTCCGGAATAGTTGGAGGAATAGAAACGTAGTCCGGTACAGTTAGAGAACTTGATGATAAACTGGATGAAGAGATTCTTACACCTAAACCTAAGATTTACAATATTTTAAAATCCAAAGGTACTAAATCTCATACTCCCGTGTCACATCCGACTTAGATCTTGGACGGAACAATAAAAGACATTATTTTAATATGTTTAAAGTCAAACTTCGGATACTCATTCTAAACGTTTTAATAAAGTTCCGTATCAATTGACCCCTATTAAGGATAAATCTTGTCATTTGTCTATTCTTATTTCTGAATTCTGGTGACTAAGGTACAAAAAGATTCGTATATTTAATGGAACGGGAAGATAAAGATGAAAGAAGAGTGTAAAAAATAAGATTCCTTTTAAATCAGGATTAACTACCAATTTATATGAAAACTTAAAACATGTAAATGAGTATAAATGTCATTCAAATTGAATACGAGACGTACTGTTATTATAGTAAAGGTAAATAACATTCTACGAAAGATGTAATAGGTCCATAATAATTTTGAAAATCCATTTATTGAAATAACCTTTTGGTTGTAGTAAGCCACTCTTACAAACATTACAACCTTGGTCCATACTAGAATTTCATCGTGACAATTTATTTTTAGGTCGATCTCCACGATTGAACCCGAAGGGTCCAACGCGATCACCATTTCTCCGACGGACGGCTACGTCCTCTGTACCCACCTCAGGGACCCAACCCTTCCAGGGACCTCATCCTTTACCGTCACGTGAAAAGACTAACATGGTCTACATGATTGACACGTCAATCTTTTCATCCCATAGACATACGTATAAACACACACGTATTTTTATACAGAACTTTCTATGTGTCTGATCATCGTGACTCATAGAAAGATCAGCCCCTCTCCGACCCACATATCCCTAGTCGTCACCCCTCCTCTGGTGAAGTGACATATAAAAGAATATGAGAAGTTACAAACACGGTTCAATTATAAAGGACAATTGCAATTTATGAAACATATTCATAGTGGAGAACAATTCAAAATTAATCTGACCAAGTATAAACAAAAATAAAGATTCATAGCACGGGTACTTGTCAAAACTGGCAACATGTTGTAACTAGAAGTCAATGTTTTAAGTCGTGTTTAAGTGTATTATTGTACTAAAAAACAAAAGTCCAATCACAGGGTTTTTACTTCGTATTTGGTTGGTCCGTTGTCTTCTTTCACCGTTTTCCGATAAGGAGGGGTCTTGGACTATAGGTCCTGAGCAGACCTTCACTTCCATTTTTATAAATAACGCCTGACAACTAATATTTCTCAGATTTAAAAATTTTCCTATAATGATATGGCACTATATAATTTTACCAAACAGTATAATTGAGTTCTTCTAAACATTCAAAACCATCCTCTACCCCACTACACGTCCTTTTCGAAAAGATCTAATATCTATTTAAAGTTTTGGTTCGGTGTTCCCGTTCAGTGTCTTTGTCTTTTCCCCTTCGTGCGTCTAGTTCTTGGTGTGTCGTCATCACCGAGGACACGGAATAATCGAGGACCTTTTCACGACTACCGAAGGGTCTACGTCGTGTCGGTGGTAAAGAGCTCAAACCCCAAGCCAAGTACGAAGTCTCCCAAAAGTAAGAGTATCATTTAATGACACCACAAATCTTTAGTGTCTGTTCATTTTTATATTGATAGTTTTAATACTTGATTTAATTCTTCACACGGTAAAGATTCAGTGCATTAAATATTCGACAGAACCTGATGTGACTCTACATTAGTTTCTAATTCTATTACAGGCTCTGCAATACTTTTTTATTTCCAAAAAACAATTTCGGTATCAGAAATGATTCGAATGTGATTCGACCCCTTGAGACAAAATGTCGCTATTATGATCTCTGCTTCTTTACCATTCACGATTCTTTAGTCATCTATTGTTTATCATTTCTCAAATTTCCTTTCCCTCGACTTAAGTCAAACTCCCTTCCAAGAATCCCCTTTCCTTGGGACTACTTAATAATCCTAAAAATTACCTAATATCATCAGACCCGAACTCCCTACGTCCACTCATCTGTTCTATTTTCTCCTCATTCTACTTATCAAAAAGATTTTCGTCCTCAGTAACCATGGTAACACGAGTTTTCCTCTTATAATAAATACGACAACAAGGGTAAAGTGTCATTTCCTTTGACTCCGTGTTCAATTGGACGGGTTCCAGTATATGGGACATTCCGTCATATATATATATACAATATATACGTCTATAAGACCGAGGAATTAAGTAACAGAATAAGTGAGATGATATAATGGATATTACATAGTCGATTGTAAATAAGTCATGGATTGTACCGGTTTGACCTACAAATTTGTGTGTAATGATGTTGGCACATTCACACTCATAATAATAATAGGGTTCAAATGTTTAATATATCGACTCTGGACCTCTCTCTAATTCTAGATTTGTTTTTACCTTTCCTTCCTTACCTATGAACTTCCCTATTTTTTTTTATGGTATGTGAAACAACCAACTGTTATTTTTAAACATCTTCTCTATGATTTTGGTTGTCTTTTCAAAATTTTACATCCACTGATTCCCTTATTTCTATTGTAATTGTTAATTAAAATTTTTTGACTTTTCCCACGAGTTTTTCGACTGAAGAAGTATACACATGTTCATCCGTTCTCTATCTTCTCATTATGTAGGGGGTCTAATTATATCCATAAAAATTTCTTTATAAAGACAGATAACATTAACCGATTTTTTATTTTGACTAAGTTGGGTTTTAAATTGATGAAATACCAATGAACATTATATAGATATCACAAAATCAAAACTTGATACTAACTTTGAAGTTTTTAGGGTTCATAATCCTCATCATACAATCAGAGATTTGGTATTTTTATTACAGATCTTTTTAAAAATAATGTATTCTTAGTGATTAGACTTTACATTTAACAAATATTAATTTATACAGGTGATAAAAGTGACACAAATAAGAGTTACAGAAAAATCGAGTTAGTCATTTTGGTTCATGTTCTTCTTTCTTTCCCTATCTGGACCCTCTGTAAGTTTGAAGTTAACTTAGATAATTTGTTTGTGTCCTTCTTTAATTTTCCATTAGAGATGACTGTCACTGATAAGTAAACTCAGGTCCCCTCAATTTTTAGGACAATACATCTTTCAGTATACGTTTGAAATGTAAAAATAGTGTAACGATTCGATTTGGTCTTGGGACCGAAGATTGTGACCTAATGACTTTGTATCCTTTAAGGAAACCGTGATTTCATGACCCCCTCTCTCCCTCCACCAAAACAGAGTAAACACTCCGATCTTAACCTTAGAGTAGACTGACGACATCGTATAATCCTTACATCGACTCAATTTATACCTTCACCCTACCAGAAACTCTTGCAGTTCCGAAGGTGTCGGGAGACACGTACCGATCAACAGTAACCCTACATGGTCAACAACTTTATGGCTTTATGTAAGCATTGTCACCTACTCTGGAAACTCACGAGGGAAACGTAAAGGCGTGTGAGTGGAGGCCTACTAGGTCGTGGCTTTCCAACATTGTGGATCCCCTCCCTTCTTCCAAGGATAGATAGTGATTCCGATCGTGGTCAAGTCTAACCAACATAGGGTAACGATATTGTCTACAATTTGAAAAAATATAATCGGTTGGACGAAAACACATAAGTCGTGAGTCACGCTCGACAAGACCCTCTAAAAAAAAAATTTCTATAAATAAGATAAGAACCACTAAAACATCGAATATAAATCAACGACAAAAGTCGGAGTAGAGAACGGTAAGGAGATGTGACTGGGACACAAGATCAGGATACTTTGAAGGGTGTAGAGGTCTTATATCACACGGGAAAGTATATCCCCGAAGAGATCACCAAGTCTACTATTTCTTAGAAGGACGTTACGTCCTCTGGACCCAAACTAGGGGTTCAACCCTTCTAGGAGACCTCTTCCCTTATCGTTGGGTGAGATCATAAGAACGGACCTCTTAAGGTAACTGTCTCCTTGGAACACCCGATGTCAGGTAGCCTAACGTTTCTCAACCTGTACCGACTCACTGAATTGTGAAGACAGAAACCTAGAAATGGGTGTCACTTAGATGAAAAATTTGACGGAAAGGAGGGTGGAACGGGAAGTTCTTTTAGGGACCAATAGGAAGTCTTATATTAAGTTTACGATGAGAAAGACATTGTAAAGACTAGTGAGTAGGAGAGGCGGGGGTCTCAAAGATTGAGAAGGTGAACCGCACACACCAAGGGTAATCAGAAGGACTCACGAATGACATGACGTCTCAACGAGTGACACAGACAAATGGATGAGGGTGAGGTGGGGTTACCCTGACACTCGAGAAAATCTCGTCCCTCGTACCGAAAACGTAGAACCATAGTAGTCAGGAATATATTCACTAGCGTAAAGGATTAAATTAATATAAATACTTAATTACTCGGATGAACAAGTAAAACGGAGGAAAGAAGAAGATATGACCCTTTTGTGAAATTTTCTTCAGTATTTTTCTTTTGTAGAAGTGATTAGTCGAACAAAATCCGTTTCATAAATCTCAGCGTGATCCTATTACATTCGAACATAACACTGATTTAATTGTAAAATAAAAACAATCGTATACTTTACGGATGGTTCGTAAGAAGTTCAATCTTTATAGTATTTTAAACCAAAAAAGCACTATTTATTTCCGAAAAAGAGGTAGAGATGGAAACAGAGGGATTTCTTTCTATTTTCTTGGAATCACCTGGTTGACTCTCCGTTTTAAAAACAAAATTTTGGTGACACTATTGTTTCTTCCACTATATAATATTTCAGACGTTTGAAATTTTTAATACAAACTGTACGAGTCAGTGAGTCAGCACAGGTTGAGAAACCTTAGGAAACGTGACATCGGGTGGACCGAGGAGACAGGTACCCTAAAGGGTCCGTTCTTATCACCTTACCCAACGGTAAAGGAAGAGGTCCTGTAGAAGGGTCGGGTCCCTAGTTTGGACGTGGAGGACACAGAGGACGCAACGTCTGTCTAAAGAATGGGTGACTCAGCAGCCCCTTCGGTACGAGTTGTCCGTAGTAGTTCAGTACGTAAACTATGTCGCACGTCATGTCTAAATCCGTTTTGGATGATCACCAAGGTGTATCGTATTAGTCAAGGGACAAGTCCTCCACCACTTACAAACTTGAAATGTGTCAACTTAAAATATGTCAACTTAATACACCGGTATATAGTTTAACACTAAAGAGACGATAGTAAAAAAATATTTGTTTTTTATGTAAATAACAAGGAATAAAAACATCTTTGTAATACCGAGAAGCTTTAGTAAATTAAAGTTCGTGTGGACGGTGCCTAATAAAAGAAGTTGTTTTTCTGATGTAGTAGTAAAAAGAAGACTAAAACGAAGTTCAGCATTATTTGAAGTACAAATTCATCTTCGGGAAATGTTAACTCAATTGCTTGACCTTACTAGTCTAAACCGGACCCTGGTTACAACTTCAACCAAACCAGAAATAATTTTGTAGTGTTATAAATATTTTGACTTTTGGAATCTTTATTTACATCTTCACAACTGAAAGGTATGGAAAATAGGAACTGGACTTTGTTCTCGATAAGATAAACTACTAATTTCACTTGATACACAATTCACGGTCTTACAAAGATCGAAAACAGTCTTATACAGATGTACACTCATATTACTTAGGTGTACATATGTGTTAACACAGAATATATATGGAATGTCATTAGAAACATCAGACACCATACAAGTACATTACTTTATATATCGTAATTACAGTCAGTATTGTTTTTACGATAGCTAGAATATATACATTGTTAGATAAAAGAAGTATTTTGTCCGTGTTTTGAAAATAGTCATTCCTTAATGTCTTACCCTTTATTACCCTATGATCCGTATTTATCAAGTTGTGTGACATGACAATTTTTTTTTTAGTAAAAGTTCCGTAAGTCGAGTTGACAGAAGAATGTTTGTCTTTTGTTTGTTTTATACACCAGTTTAACTCTGTCTCACCGTTTAACGAAAAAAGTTTTCAAATGTGTTCTAAAAAAATTAGGGATCTTAAATTATAAATATCTATGTTCATATTTATACACATATAGTTGTCGTCTTTTGACCATACGTCGATGAACCTAGATAACTAAGATAGAAAGAATAGTATGTATGTATTATGGGTGAATTCGTGAACGACCTTTTTTCACACCAGTTTGAACTAACGACAGGAAAAATTAAAAAAATTTGGGTCAACCAGGTTATTGTATCCGATTTAAGATCTCTACAAACATCCCGTATATTTTACGACTATTAGTACTAAAAAGTAATACTTTTGGAAAGAAATCGAAAATAAATCTAAGACCACACAAGTCACTTTGTCATCTTATCTTTTATATATATATATATAAATATAGGGTATAAAATGAAGTTTTCGGTTCATTCTCTTCTCACTATTCTTTTCTGTGAATCACACCACCATTAATACGTAAAATTTTAACCAAAGAAATTTTACACGTCATTCAACTCGTAGATTCTTCTCGTAGTTCAAGGCTTCAAATTAAGAGACAAGGGGAAACGAGAGTCATTGACGTCAGACCCCGTTTTGATGTTAAGGAGTTCCAAGTAAAACATGTCCGAGTCCGTTTGTAAAAGGGATTTAAAAAAAAGTCAAATTATAAAAATGAAATCCATAGAATCTTAAGGTTTTCATCTAAAACCTTACTTTTACTTCCAGTCTCTCCTTTATTAACGAGACCGATGTAAACGGGAACTGATTCTTCTCTGACACTCTGTGATCACTTCAATATCAGTTACAAATCCGGTACGATTCGTATGTTATTTCCTTTCTAATGATTTAATAACTTTTGGCTTTTACTATTCTTCTCGGACGAAACAAGGAGGATTGGTTATATCACTAGAAATCAGAGGAATCCAAAATACTCCTCGGCAAAGAGTACATAAAAACCGTTTTGTTATTAACACTTTTACAAAAAATTCATCTAATACGTATTTATTCTATGTGGATATGGGTTATATTCGGATCCATACTGATGTGATTTGTCCACCCAAGACAAACATAGAGTATGAACAACTGTAGTAAAAACAGGAGACAATGGTTATAATACGAGTTGACGGACAAGTAATTATATATAAAACATTTATAACATGTTGAGCCAGGAAAAAATACCGAATTTAATCTTAATTAAATATATTCAACTAACCGTCTAGTGTTGCTATTAAAGTAGAAATTTGGGACTTTTGAATTCAAAAAAAACAACCATTTGAGGGAACACCCCGAAATCCGAATAGATGAACATACAGTGAAAGTAAACCAGAATCACAAAACAAACATGCCAATAGGAGATTCTGATCTCTCCCTCAACAAAAGGAATAAAAATTTTGAAAGAACAATCCCACTTACAATACCCAAGAATAATAGGGTCCTCAGTTTTTGATAAAGTACTCTTTCTGGTCCCAATGAGTACGACAAAGAATATGTGATTTTTGTATACAGATTAGATTATCAGACTGCGAAAATCAATATACTCAAGGAAAGACACTTGACTTATGTTTTGAGTCCTTAACCACCGAATCAAAATCTAGTCAAGAATATGATCCGAATCATACACTTAGGAAATTTTGTGTATTACTTGAAACATAAATCGGTATACACATTAACTGAAACTTACAAGAGACGGACTCTAATTAGAAGTGTGTACCTGAGTATTTTTAACACTAAATGTCAAGGGTCAATAGACTCTCAGAGTACTACCAAAGATCCTAAATTCTGGATATTGGTCAAAAAAAAAAGAAAAAAGTAAACTAGTTTTTCAAATAAAAAAGTGACCTTTTAAATTTATTCATTATCAATAACTGTACACCCAAAAACAAAATCAATAATTTATATGATACGGAAGTCAATAGGTGGTAAATCACTCTACATCGACCGGGTGCTTTTCTGTTATTTATCCCACACACTATATTCATTCAAAGTCACTATCTATAAAGTAAACATAAAGTATAATGATGAAAAAAACATAATGAATATTTCCATGTCACATTAAAAACAATGGTAAGGTAACTTTTTCAACCGGAACATTTTATGTTGAGAGTAAATCATAAGTACGAAAACACGGAAATTCTTTTATTAAAAACAGTAAAAACACAATGTCTTGACATTATACCAAGTTTCACAAATATCCGAATTAACAGTATTTTCCCAGTAAAGAGACACCGTGAAATAAAGGAAACTATATCGATATCATATAAATTTGTCATTGCGACATGAAAAAAATATTCCCAAACAGGTAGATGGAAGAGTTTATATAAGAAGTGAAAGTGTGCAGTGACTTCATCTGAACAGTCCAATAAGACTCATAACAATTTGTCACGGAAAAGCTACCTTAAGTGTGACAAAATCCCACAGTTGAGCACGGTATACATGTGTTTTAATACACCTCTTCCGTCAAAATTGAAAAACTTCTTATAGAACCAGTTTATAAATTCCTTTGTTTACATATCTTAAGGTAAAAAAGGTCACAAAGTGTAAAGATTACTTGTCACTTATATAAACCCCCAAAAAACAAACTGTATGTCACTATGACTACTCGGTATGTACTGCGACGTCTAATAAAACTTAATACAATTTACGTGTCTTTATAATTTTAGTTGTAAATATGGTTTAAAAGGTCAAACTTGGTATCGACTCTCCCCTCCTTAGGGTGTGTCTAGTGATTCAAATGTAAACTTGACGATAGAATAAACTGATACACCTTTTTCTAAGAAATTGGACATATTGGACGGTGATAATACATTAAACCGAAATAAAATAGATACCACACTTAAATCATACAAATTAAATGAAAAACAATGAGAATTGTACGACAAACAAAACAATGTCAAAATTAACTTCTACCTGACAATTTTAACTTATCCTGGTCACAGAGGAATTATACTAATTATATAAATCTTCTCGGTGTTCTTTGGGCACTGTTTTACTTACACTTATATGAAATATTTTATAAATCTTTTAAAAGAAAGACTTAAATAGTACTTTTTAGTAAACTCTTAATGTTATGAATTTCTTTTTTACGGTACTTTGTAAACTTGATTACTCGGTGTGTTGAAGTCAACTTTAAAAAATGAAAAATCGTACAATGGATATACAGATTCAATTTATAGGACAAATTACTAGTAAATATTTAAGTTTGTGACCAGTCAAAACATTTTATCTTATTCTCATACAATAGACGTCACATTCATGTCGTGTGACAGTTCAATAAAAGGAATTCCACGTATCATTTACATGTCTATCAGTATCCGTTGACAAAACATTACATAATGTAAAGATTAGACAATGAGGATTGGATAATATTTACAAACGTCTCTGTTTTCTTAACTTAAAAAGATTACTAGACATTTTACTACGATTGAAGTTGATCCGTAAGATTTATTTTAAAAATTTTTCTCGTTTGACTAGTTTACTAAAACTGATATTGTACCACTGATTTAATGTATCATTATGCAAAAATCAATTTTCAGTAAACTCCCCATCAACACTTACTACCACTTCCCTAAATTGTCGATCTCAGGGATTACATACGTAATGCACTATAAAATGTAAGTAAGAAGAACTTATGGGCATTATTGGAAGTCTATTCACCTTCAATCTAATCTCTACTTCTTAGACTCCGAGTATCTGCAATGTACTAAGACTTTCGATGTATTATTTTCACTATCGTTCGGGTTAAACTTAGGTACAGACTGAAGTCACAGGTAAGAGAAAGGTGACATGTAAATTTGTCATGAGACTAGTTTCGTGAAATGAAAATATACAAACATTATTAGGTAACGAGTTTAGTTCATTGGGGAAACACCATCTATTCCTTTTTTTTGGAACGATAGTAAGTCAAGTCAAGTTGACGAGTAAGTACAGGTTAAGAAACACTGGGGGACCTGGCGCCTCGCGGTCCGGACTACGGTAGGTTGGTAGAGTAGGAGACAGTAGAAGAGGAGGACGGAAGGTAGAAAGGGTCGTAGTCCCAGAAAAGTTTACTCAGTCGAGAAACGTAATCCACCAGTTTCATAACCTCAAAGTCGAAGTTGTAGTCAGGTAGGTCACTTATAAGTCCTGACTAGAAGAAATCCTGCCTGATCAACCTAGAGGAACGTCAGGTTCCCTGAGAGTTCTCAGAAGAGGTTGTGGTGTCAAGTTTTCGTAGTTAAGAAGTCGTGAGTCGAAAGAAATGTCAGGTTGAAAGTGTAGGTGTGCTGACGACCGTTTTGGTATTAGAACTGATCTGCCTGGAAACAACCGTTTCATTACAGAGACGAAAAATTATACGACAGATCCAACCAGTATTGAAGGGAACGTTCCTCATTCTCAGGAAATTTAAGTACCGACGTCAGTGGTAGACGTCACTAAAACCTCGGGGGTTTTTATTTCAGTGGATGACAAATGGGTAGACAAACGGTACTTCACTACCCTGGTCTACGGTACTAGAAACAAACGACTTACAACTCGAAATTCGGTTAAAAAAGTGAGAGGAGAAAGTGAAAGTAGTTCTCCGAGAAATCAAGAAGAAGGTCAAGGTCAAGTCAGTGAGTCAGCACAGACTGAGAAACACGGCGTACTTAGTGTCGTGCAGTCCGGAGGGACAGGTAGTGGTTGAAGGCCTCAAGTGGGTTTGTGTACAGGGAACTCAGCCACTACGATAGGTTGGTAGAATAAGAGACAGGGGAAGAGGAAGACGGAAGTTAGAAAGGGTTGTAGTCCCAGAAAAGTTTACTCAGTCGAGATACGAAGTCCACCGGTTTCATAACCTCAAGGTCGAAGTCGTAGTCAGGAAGGTTACTTGTAAGTCTTGACTAGAAATCCTACATGACCAACCTATAGGAACGTCAGGTTCCCTGAGAGTTCTCGGAAGAGGTTGTGGTGTCAAGTTTTAGTAGTTAAGAAGTCGTGAGTCGAAATAAATATCAGGTTGAGAGTGTAGGTACGTACTGGTGACCTTTTTGGTATTGGAACTGATCTACCTGGAAACAACTGTTTCATTACAGAGACGAAAAGTCATACGAGAGAAGATGACGATGACGATTCAGTGAAGTCAGCACAGACTGAGACACGCTGGGTTATCTGCCGTCGGGTGGTCCGAGGGGGCAGGGACCCTAAGAGGTCCGTTCTTGTGACCTCACCCAACGGTAAAGGAAGAGGTCACGTCCTTTCACTTTTCACTTTCACTTCAGCGAGTTAACACAGGTTGGGAGTCGCTGGGGTACCTGACGTCGGGTGGTCCGAGGAGGTAGGTACCCTAAAAGGTCCGTTCTCATGACCTCACCCCACGGTAACGGAAGTTCATACGAGAGATCCAACCAGTATTGAAAGGAAGGTTCCTTATCAAGAAGTGAAAGACGGTATTTCCACCACAGTAGACGTATAGACTCCAACAATAAAAAGGGACGCTAGGACTAAGGTCGAACACGTAGATCGGATCACAAAGTACTACATGAGACGTATATTCAATTTATTCGTCCCACTGTTATATGTCAGAACGGCATGAGGAAAAGAATAAACCTTGGTTAGACAACAAGGCACAGGTCAAGATTGACAACGAAGGACTGAACGTATGTCTAAAGAGTTCTCCGTCCAGTCCACCAGACCATACGGGTAGAGAGATTCTTGATGGGTGTCAAATGACACTGGGTGTGTCAGTTTCCGAAACCGTATCAGTCATTTCGTCTTTATCTACAAAAAGACCTTGAGAGAAAAAACTACTAGGTCGTCTACAACCGTTAAACTAGAGACCAAGGAGACGGAAAAACTTTTGGTCGAACTTGTAGACCTTCGAGTGTCAAGTGCCAACGACTTCGGACCGAACCTTTTAAAACTCGTAATGAAACGATCGCACACTCTACTTACGTTAACACACCATCAAACTTGTAATAAACCGTAACGGAAAGAAACCCAAACCTTACGTTTGACTGGAAAAGGTCAGGACACTGGTGACGACTCAAAAGGTTTAAACGACTGTATAACTCACGTCGTGAAAGTGTCGTAGTAGAAAATCCTAAACTTTATCGAGGTCACCTTAAGGTAGTGGAGGTGATCGAAACAAGTATCACTACGAAGGATTCCGGTTGAACTGAAGTGTAAGGTCGAACAGACAGAGATCCACTCACTAGCGAGGTAGCACCAATAGACCCAGCACTTCTAGAAAAAACATATCAAAAAACACATAAGAACGGTGGAGAAGAATTATAGAAGACGAAGACAATCCAGACATATGGTAAAAACAGGGAATAACTCGGGTAGACACGTACTTTACAAGGGAACCATCGAGATTCAAAGAACTGCTCTAGAGATCAGAAAGGGTAAGACAAGAAAAGGAGATAAAGAAACATGACTAGTGACTCGTTCCGAAAGAATAGAGAGGAACGATAAGAAACCTTGAGACGTAAGTTTACCCATATAGAAAGGAAAAGAGGAAACGAAAAGTGAAGAGAAGATAAAATTCCGGAGGAGTCTGTCGGTAAAACCGAAGAATGTAAAGAAAAAGAACCCATACCGGAACTAGGGACAGGGGACATGTCACAGTGCTTGGAGGTAGGTATCAAGTAGTTCGTGAGATAGTCTAGATAAGGGAATTTAGACAGAGAGTGAAGGTGACAAATTAACATTCCCTAAACTAAATCCAATATGGACTTATCAGATCAACAAAAGGGATGAAAGAAGTTAAATTCAGACTTAAACCGTTATTCCTCAAGTACTAGNTAAACTGTTATTCCTCAAGTACTAGACTCGGTGTCAGTCGAGGACCAGAACAAAAACGACTGACATATCTCGACGAGGTAGAAACTGACGTTTCTTATATTAGTTAGACTAAAGTCACAACCAGTAGACCACTACAGGTACACAACTCAGAAGAGAATACAACAACCTTCTCCCCAAATAATCCTGGTCACACAAGAGAACCGTTTTGAGATAAGCGGAAACGGGACGAAGTAAGACATGAGGTTCCGGTTTAGACGGACAATGAGGTCCACAAAGAACTGAAGGATGAAAACGTAAGGTCAGGGGATATTACTTTTCCTGTAGACAAAACCCACAATCAAGATTTTCCAGAACATCCAGAAGTATCTTGGTAAGTTCAAGTCGAAGAAGGCGTAATAACCAGTCCCGTATCTGAACCTAATGGTATTATAACTTACCAAACGAATATATTCGTATCTATTGTTTTGAGTGTACTTTTGCAAAAAGAGGGCGTTTAATAGATAATCAGGGTTGACTCAGTTGCAGTTGTAGTGTATACAACGTTCTTTAGTAGGAGATCAAAGGGAGGGAGTAGGAGGTTAGGTCATAAACGAGGGGAGTCAACGAACACCGATTCTCGTTCAATCAAAACAGAATGACGGTCCTTACTCTCCCGAATGTCCATAGAGGACAGGATAGTCAGTCACGGCAAGTCAACGAGTCAGTACAGACTGAGAAACGTTGGGACACTTAACGTCGTGTCCTTCCGTGTCGGTCCGGAGGGACAGGTAGTGGTTGAGGTCCTCAAGTGAGTCTGAGTGCAGGTAGCTCAGTCACTACGGTAGGTCGGTAGAGTAGGAACCAGTAGGGGAAGAGGAGGACGGGGGTTAGGGAGGGTCGTAGTCTCAGAAAAGGTTACTCAGTTGAGAAGCGTACTCCACCGGTTTCATGACCTCAAAGTCGAAATCGTAGTAAGGAAGGTTTCTTTAGGGTCCCGACTAGAGGAACGTCAGGTTCCCTGAGAGTTCTCAGAAGAGGTTGTGGTGTCAACTTTTCGTAGTTAGGAATCCGTGAGTCGAAAGAAGTGTCAGGTTCAGAGTGTAGGTATGTACTGGTGTCCTTTTTGGTATCGGAACTGATCTGCCTGGAAACAACCGTTTCATTACAGAGACGAAAAGTTGTACGATAGATCCAACCAGTATTGAAAAGAAGGTTCCTCATTCGCAGAAAATTAAAGTACCGACATCAGTGGTAGACGTCACTAAAACCTCGGGGTTTTTTATTTCAGACTGTGACAAAGATGACAAAGGGGTAGATAAACGGTACTTCACTACCCTGGTCTACGGTACTAGAAGCAAAAGACTGGACGGAGAAATCTTTGGATATACATCCAATCGTTCGTTGTCACTCTTGACCTGTACCTTGTCTGACCAAGGTTTATCTTTTTCCTCATACAGTTCCAACATATAACAGTGGGACGAATAAATTGAATATACGTCTTATGTAGTACTCTTTGCGACCCGACCTTCTTCGTGTTCGACTTTAGTTCTAACGACCCTCTTTATAGTTATTGGAGTCTATACGTCTACTGTGGTGGGAATACCGTCTTTCACTTCTCCTTGATTTTTCGGAGAACTACTTTCACTTTCTCCTGTCACTTTTTCAACCGAATTTCGAGTTGTAAGTCTTTTGCTTCTAGTACCGTAGACCAGGGTAGTGACGACAGGATATGTATCCTCATTTCCCATCCCTTTTATCGGGGAGTGACAAGTTGGAGTTACTTTGTAGATTTTCCATTAAAATGACTGCAACTGGTTTGAGTAAATATCAACATATCATAACCCAACTAGTAAGAAAAATTGGAATGTTTTATAGGGAAAGAACACCTTTATACCCAGGGATGAGACCACTGTGCACTGCCATTAAACAACTCATACAACATAAACAACTCACGAATCATGAATACTGTGTGGTACATTTTTTTTTTTAGGGTGTCGAAACATTCGTGACAGGTGACGGTGGGAGTTTTCCAAAAAATGTATAGTGGTAAAAAAGAAAATTCTACTTTTTTCACCTCTGTCTCTTACAGTGTCTATACATTTACCGTGTCGTGTGGGTCCATTTAGAATTCGGGTACGAGAAATGGTAAAGTAGGAATTTTCTCTCCCCATACACAGAATTGCATGATTTGTCATACAAGAAAGACGAATTGTCATAAAAAAAAGGACGGCAGCCTAACACACGTTATTAGAACTCAGTAACAAAAATTTTGTATGATAACTAATGGTTATTCAGGAGTGTAGATAGTGGAGACGATTTCTTTTTCTTTTAACGCCACCGCTCCTAAAGTACAACAACTATGAATTCGGGTCCTTTACACCGTTTCGGGGGAGTCTTGCGTACTTCGGATGTCGAGCACTGGCACCGGTCCGGGAGTAGACCGGACGTAGTGCTTTCTTTTGGCGACCACGTCTTACACCTGTCCTATACGTGTTCAAGTTCCGTCTCCATACCCTTGCTTAAAAACTGCCGTCAACCTTTGCTTGGCTTAAGACCGGCGTCCCAGGTCAGGGAGGTGATAGCACGGCTCGAGGACCCTTTGCCTCCCAAGACCACCGTTCGACTCCGGAGGTCCTTTCCTTGCTTAAGTGGAGCCCTCGACCCCTTCCCGAAAGTCGAAGGAGAGGTCTCTGTCGAGGTCTCTTCGGGGCTGGAAAAAAGATGGAAGTGCCTGAAAACCTGGCGATCGGGATGACCGGCTTGGCACCCCGCCCTGCCGTCTGGGAGCGGGTTGGTTCTTCGGATCGACGGTCCGAAGGCCAGAAGAGGGGCGGGGAAGGCGAAGGCCGCCATGGGCGCGAGATAAGGAAGGACCGTTAGGACCAAAAGACGTTCGCCGCACGCATCCGGCGACCTTGGACTTCCGGATACCGGCGACGCCCCAGACACTGCCACCGCAACGTACACCGCCTTCACGATCTTTGGTAGCACTCGCCAACGAACCCCGGGCTTCCCGCCGTTCAAGACACATGGTTCGGGTGACCGCTCCACGACGAGTCGGCCCTACCTCCGGCGGACAACTTCCGCGATGTAAATCTCGTAGGGCATCGGTCCATGGGCGCTGCGTGCGAGGTCGGGCAATCTCGTAGGAATTAATCCATGAGTGCAGGGTGTGAGGTCTACCTATGGAGGGCAGTAGAGGGACCTGAAGAACGGGCATTCTAAAACGAGAAACCCTTTTGACTGGAAGAGGGAGAGCGGGTCGTCTTTTTCGGGTCGGTAAGACGGTCATCCTCGATATCCAGGATATCGGGGCTTCTACCATTTTTGCAGCCCCGAAGAGCCCTCGACAAAGACCTCTTTTGACTGGAACCTACTCTGGTCACATGCGAGTCTCAATCTCGTGACAGGGTCCCTTGTAAGGTGTTGACTTTTCTCGTAAAGCGGAAAGGAAGGTCGAGCTGGGTTGGGATCTTAGAACTTTATCGTGTTTCCACCAAGATAACAAAAAGGGAAAATTTATTGTCTTTGGTAAGTCGGATATAAATTCATTTAAAATTTTCCCTTTTTTGACTATCATAAGAGTAAAATATCTACATTTTTGTACGAAAGTTGAACTAAAGTCTACACCTTTCCGTCGGGAGACTTTTAGACTCAACGAAAGAAAGAAAGAACACGTCCCACTACCACCGGACACAAAGGTCAGTAGATTCTTTTTGTCCTCTACCACGATTTTGTAAATAATAGAAAGAAACGGTAAATGAGTCTCCTGAAGCACTCTAGTGTCCGTTCCTTTTCCTAAAAAAGGGAAAACTTTTATAAGTTTGGACACCTTCCGTAACCTTTTTAACGACAGTCACCTTTAAATAAAGGGTTCGAGAAGATTGTAAAGTCTGTGTTTATAATCTGATACAATACCTGGTAATGAATTCATCCGTGAAGAACAGGTAGAAAAGAAGTCCGTGATTTCTTTCTTGTAACACATCCCCGAGAAATCTCTACGAGAATCCCCGTATGAAAACACCTTCTCACCCTTCTTTATTAGTGTTGGACTATAGAGTCAACTACACACTGATACAAAAGTTCACATGTCGAACACTTTCATCGAAACTTCTTCATGAACTCTATCACCTACTGACAAAACAACTCAACTTTCAACCACAGTGGCCGGAAGGACAAAGGCTAAGGTCCTAGCATCGACCCGAACACGAAGTCTCTCTGAAAAGACACATGACAGGTCGTCTGCCACTGTATTCTTATCACTATCATTGTCTTTGGTAAGTCGGAGAAAAAAGTTAAAGACCTAGTCTCCAATAAGATTTAAGTCTTCGTGTCAAAGTCTGTAGAGTCAAAACCTAATGTCTTTCTTGTTTTCGTTATCACTTTGTAAATGTCTTAGTCTTACATTTCAATGAGGATAGATGACACTTCGTTGGTCTGAATCATTAAATAAAACGTCCTGACTTACCGTATAGACACCACCTCACAAATAGTAGACTTCTTGAAAGAGAATAGGTCTCTCAGTAACCAGAACAAGGGAAACATGATGGTCTCCGGAGAAGAGTCATACTTGAGAGAGTGTGACGAAACCACTTTAAGACATTTGGGGAATAGGAATCTAGGTTTTCCATACAAGTAGAACCGAACTACTCGTGGACGAGTAAATGTGGTGTAACATATCAAGAAACACCTGGCCACGTCCCAGAACAACTTGTTGTACTCCTACGAAATGTACCTCGTAAATTTTACGAGGCCGTCCATAAATTTCTGGAACTAAATTTAATACACTGTGTTTGGTCACTGGTTTCAACATGTAGTCCAGGAGCATATATATTCTTATCATCTCTTTCATTACTCAATGGTTTTTATCGATTGTCGAGTTATGTTTCCAGCATAGTCCTGTGACAACATTTCTTGTTTCCACTTGACCGTTTTTGAGTTTGCTTAAATTTTCATACAAGTTTAAACTATCAAGGTTCGCAGTTTAATCTCTTCTTACATAACACAAGTTGTGGTTTTCACCGTCATTGTCTAAGTATGGTCTGTCTACTTTGTAACTCTACAAGTAGGGGTTTGTTTCCCTCCTATTACCTACTGGTACTTGGTGAATAACTCTTATTAAGACGATTGAGTTTTTGTCTTTTATGATCTCTTCTCTAAAGAATGCTTTTAAATGTCCAATGTTTTGAACGATCTTTCCTGTCGTAAAATGGTGACTCTATATTCAGTGATCTCTACACATGAAGGGTCTCAATGATAAAGAGTAGATATGGTCGACCAACACAAAACGGACACCCACCATTAAAACTCCAGAATAACGTAATGATAGAAGAGTTGATACGGTTTTTTACGGTCGTTAGTCTTGTTTGGTACCAATCATCCTATTATCGATTACGTGAAAATCCGCAAGGGTTTTAGAACATATTCAGATTCTTTCCTTTAATGTCGAAAGGTGTTCATATACACTCTCGAGAGGTCCGTGACGTTTGGTTAGTTGGGTACTTTTCGTTGGTTTGTCCAAACCTTAGTCAACGACCATTTATGGTCAATGATTGAAGTCAAGAAGTCACGAACTGTTTGTAAAACTGGCAACTGAATCATTAGTTATAATTCTCTGTCGGAGTCCTTCAAATACTAGTTCTAAGTCTTCTCCTTGATATTTTAACCTTCGAAAAATAATTGGTCTCAAAATTAGGTTGAGTTCGGTATTTTGTTCCGTCCGTATACTGGTAACTAAAAGTTCAATTAAGTTGGATCAATCCTTTTGTCGTCTTGAAATTTCAGAAATCTTTATATACTCCGGTGGTCTGTAAGTCTATACTTATAAGATCTGACGTAAGTAATACCTTGTCAAGACTCCTCCTTCGGACCTACTCACTTCGGTTCTAGACTCATTCACCTAGAAAAGGGGGAGAGTCACAGGGACACAGAGTCGAGAACTCTATCAGACAAACCCCCTTTCCACACAAGAGTATCGAAGGAAAATGAAAAGACATAGAAAAAAGTGAGAAGGGAAGAAGGAACGGAAAGATATCAATCAATTATCTTATTAGAGTCTAAACCTACTTCAGAGGTTTACGGTAGGATGAAATCAAGTATTTTATAATAAACGAAATAACTTTTATTAAATAAAAGGAATGAGTATTAAAGACATCGTTTTCAGAGTAATAAAGAAGAGTTTGTCATATATTCATTTTAATAAAAAATGAAATTAACAGGGGAATAAATCTCGGACCTATCTAAAAAAAGTGGTAAGTACGTGGTAACTTATACAATGGTATTTATCCTAAAACACCTAACATAAATAAAAGTAAAGAAATCAACTTTATTAAGGGTTTTCTTATACTTTTAGTATGATAGTAAAAGAGGACAAGAGATTCTCGAACGTTCTATCCAGTATATAGATAACCCAAAAGAACATAAACTACGTATCGGTATCAAGTCATCATTGTTTATTAAACTCCCAATGTCAACCGAGAAACTAGACACCCAACATGTAGTTACCTAAGTTGGTTGACCTAACTTTTATAAGTCCTTTTTTTAAATGTCTTTAAAGGGTTTTCGTATTAAAATTAAACGGTCCACGTGGCCTTTGATAAATGTATTATAAATGTAACATAATCCATAATATTCATTAGATCTCTACTAAATTTCATGTTTCCGATACACGTATCGAATATACGTTTACGACACGGTAAAAAATATTCTCTGAACTTGTAGGTGTCTAAAATCACAGACGACACCCAACCCCGACCCCCACACAAGATCTTGGTTAGGGGGAACGTATGACTCTCTGACGATATAAATACAGATTATACTTAAAAAATTACAAATATAAAATTTCCAAATATTTACGTTCATTATAACACTAAGATCGACACTTATTCCCGTCATTAGATGAAAACCATAAAGAGACATTGTGGGGTCTGTCATGATACAAGGATGGCTCATAAGTCTTCCCGAACAACTTATTTTGACAAAAGAAATTAGACAAGATTAATACACAAAGGACAAATGATTAAGTTGTTTAAGAATAACTCACGAACGATACACGGTCTACGACTTATATGACATCATTGGTTTATCTATACCAAGGATGGAAGTCCGTGAAAAGGAATTTCCAATTACACATCACCTATCACTGTGGTCAACCTGACTTTAATTTAAATCCTTTTGGTCAAAAATTTTAAAGTAATGTCAATTTGAACTTTTTCGTTACTGACTGTTATATAATTTTCTGACATTACCGGGTACGAGTCAACCCGCCGTGTGTCTGATTTTACACTTGTCATTGTAATCGTCCTGGGAACGTGTTCCTACTGTGTGCTTTTTGATTGCAAGGTAGTAACGTTTAGAAAATATAGTTTATTTTAAAATAAAAACATTCCAAATACAATACACTTTCACTTTCACAATCAACGAGTCAACACAGACTGAGAAACTCTGGGGTACCTAACATCGGACGGTCCGAGGAGACGGGTACCTTAAGAGGTCCGTTCTTATTACCTCATTCATCGACAAGGGAAGAGGTCCCCTAGAAGGACTGGGTCCCTAGCTTGGTCCAGACGTAACGTCCTTCTAAGAAATGGTAGAATCGGATGTCAGACCCGGTTCGGTGAGACCTGGAGAATACAGTATACACTATTGTGACAAAGTGAAGACACTAATACCTCTCTTACACAATAAAGAGAAAAAATATGATTTAGGTATCTAAATATCTACATGACATTTCAATAACATAGTAAAAAAAGTAGGTGAAAAATTTTAACGGACAGTCCAGAGAACTATTGAAACGAGATAAAACGACGACAACAGAATTTATGAAGAGGTAGTCACTTCCGTGAGTCTCCGTACGTACGGGGACGGAAAGTAAACCATCCGCAAATATCGATATTTGTCAGTGACCGGGGCCTCGCGGAAACATTCGACCCTCACAAACACAAACCATGGATTAGATTATAGAAGGTGTATCATCATCGGCTAATTATAGACAATCCCGCGAGACCAGGAGTATCTACTCCAGGATTAATAAAGATAGTTTGAAAGTACCTTTTCTTAGACAAACGTCCCCCTTTTTCGTCTTTTACATCTTGTCCAGATACGTTTCGTTAGAAAAAAGAAAAGTAATTTTTGTAGGATTTTTTACCACTATTTCGAAAGTACCCAGTAGGAACAGGAAACGTCTTATTGTGATCCCTCAAGTGTAATGATCCAATCTTCTTTCTCGTAAAGTTTTTTACACCAATGCAATATGAATTTGGGTGAAGGTGTTTCCCAAACTCCACTGGACGTTGTTTTTATCTATTTCATTTTAGACTTATTTTTAATTTCTTCTGGTTTCTTTTACATTTCTACTAATTTTAGTTCGGGTACAAGGACAAAAATAACGACGTACTACTTATAAAAATAAGTAAGTTTTTAAAATAAGTTTAAAATGAACTAAACTTAGTGACATAGTAATGGAGAGTGCCAAGACTCTCGACGGACCTAAATCGACCTGTCCAAAGTGACATAAGACAGTCAAGTCCGTCGGTATTTCCAGTCGACTTTAAGTTCCCCTCCCTTGTGTCGGGGTGGTGAGTTACCCTTCACAGCTACAGGGGAATATCCTTCTCGTACACCCTACTCTATACAACTCCGTCGATAGAAACCTTTTGTCTTAGACGATATGGTACCCTCTTTTTTCGACGAGTTGACTCCAAAAATAATAACAAAACACACCAATATACAGTCAGATGGAAGGCGTTTGTGTAAAAGGGGTTATTGAAAATACTTGGGGAATAAAAAAGAGTAACCCGGTCGTGTTAGGTAAAAATAAGGGTTTTGTTATCCGTAATTTATCAACTTGTAGGAAGTCGACGAAATCGGTTTCTCAACAAATTGGTACAATGTGACCTTCACAGTACTATAGGTACAAAATCTGATTTTGCCTGTCCCTTCTCAAGTTAAACTCGGACTTGAAAATAGTCTTTAATGAGTAAGGAAAGGTTTTCCTTATCTTATACAAAAAGGGTAGTAGTGTCGTTTCGTCCCTTTTCTTTTTAAGATCAAAATTCCCCTCACCCCGATCCTACCTCGAAACATTTATCGTTCTCTAACCATCGTTGGGAGGACCGAGTCTACCATTTCTTAGACGGACGTTATGTCCTCTGGGTCCAAACTATAGACCCAGCCCTTTTATGGAACTTCTTTCCTTACCGATGGGTGAGGTTATAAGAACGGACCTCTTAAGGTACCCGTTTCCTCGGTCCGTCCGATCAGATACCACTACGTTTCTCAACCTGTGTTGACTCACTGATTCGTGTGTATGTTTAGGTCTACCTAGGTGTTTGATTTACCTAACCCCTGTCACTGTTCGGATCCCTTCTCCACTAAAGAGTCACATATGGAATTACCGTAAAACTAAAAACTCGGTAAACTTACGATGAATAACTATACTTTATTTTAAATTTTTTCATTTAAATCTCGTGTGTGTATGTCTTATGGGGAATTTATCGATTTTATTCCTAGGACTGGATTCCTTTACGTTCTGGTACTACCTTCTTCCTACACTCTATGTGTGATTACCTAGTCACGAAAATGTCGTTTTTTTTTTTTTTTTCTATGTCAGTTTCTTCCCTTATAAGAGAATCGGTATTGACCCATCGCCAAAAGTGTTAAGACCTTTGTAAGAAGGAGTCCTCCAATGAGACTCGGTTTCTTCATGGCCGTTCATCGCACCGTAAGTAAAGGAGTCTCTTAAAGGTCAGGACACAGACCGAGGAATCCATCTGAGTGGTAGTCTAAAACAGTCCGACGGTTCTTACCGAGACAGAATCCCTGACTTAGATTGGTGTGAACACTCACACTGGTTAAATAAATGTTATTCTTGACAGTCCTCTAGTAAGGGTCAGGTAGACTGGTCAGCCGGGACATACACCCTTCAGTTCAGTTAGTCCACCAACGAGTCATTCGCACCTTACTCTTGTTCTCTTTAGTCGAATCGGCTTACTCGGGGGAGGGTCGGTCAATGCGACGCCAAGGGGTCACGAGTCAACGCCGGAAGAAGTGGATGTGAACGAAGGACACCCAAAGATAAATCAAGACATTGAACGCATGGCGGGGTACGGCTACTCAGGGTTGAAACATAAAGGTCGGTTGGAGAAGAGAGTGGACGGTTGAGTAAATAGGTACAGGGTTGGGTCAGAGGTGCACCTACGAATGGGAATTGCACAGGTTTTGTCCTACTGACAAAGTGCAAGAGATTTGGACCAAGAAGGAGACGACAGGGTAGCGTCAATCACCGTAGTGGTTAGAGGGTGACTCAGTCTCGTTTTTGGACCTCGGTAAAACTGAGGTCAGAATGGAAGCGCAGGACATCGGTTGGTCGTTTAGGGTGACGAGGTGTTTACTTCATCTAAAGTTTAGACGGGTAAAGAGTCCTAACGGAAAGGTCGGGGGTCAGTGAAGGAGAGTGGACGGTATCGAAGGATTACCAGAACGAAGATCTGGAACGTAAAATAGGACCTGACTAAAGGGATGGGGGTTGCAAGATACATTTTTTTAAATTGAGGTGTTTTTTTCAACTCGTGTTGTGGGTGTTTGGGATGTAACTTTAAGTGGTTAATGGTAAATTGGGAAACAAGTACGTACTCACACACGTGTGTGTGTGAAATGACTTGGTAGACTTTCGTTCAACAAAGGGATTTATGGAGTCATACATAAAGAGTACTTGTTCCCGAAAAAGATGTACTGATTTACTAAGAAAAATTTTACGTTTAGGACAGTACAGTAGGGAGACGAGTCAGAAGGTTTCTAAAAAGGAAGTGAGTCTTACTTTAGGTTTAAAAAGTATCAGATGTTCCGACAGGTACAAGATAGAGGACGAATAGGAATTTATAATGGGGGATGGTGAGAGGGAGGTCGAAAGAGGGTGGTCAATGTGACAGTCAGTCCTGTTCAATACGGTATGACTCCATTGTGTCTAGAGTTCTCCGATCTGTGTTACGTATAATTACAGGAGTGTATCGATAATTTCCAGTCGATCCTCGAGACTGGGGTGTGTTAAAAGAAGAAGTGAGGATCTAGTCCCGACTACCTCGTCATCGACAGAAATGGTCAGTAGTACGGTCTCTCTCTCTCTTCTCTAGATTTCCCAGAAAGTCACCGACACAAGTCTTCACCGTGTACCGTAAAGATGAGTACTGAGTGACAGGTCTTAATCAGTGTGCCACGATTGGGTACGTGTCTTCTTGGTCCACCAAGGCAGGGTGGAACTCGGACCTTCTCCTCTCTGCAGAACCGTCTGTCGTGATTACTCGTGGGTTTGGTTACAAGAAGGCAGGGAACTTGTGCGTTCAGCAGAGTGGGACAAAAGGTAAACGACAAGACAGACGTCTTTTGAGGGAGACACGAGTCGTGTGTATATGATTTTGACTTTGTTATGTCTCTTCCAATCGTACCGGGGACACGTTCCTACTGTACTTCTCAAGGTATAACTTTTTTTGTGGTGGTGGAGAAAGGGAGACTAGAAGTATACCGAGTGAAGGAGTGAAATAAGTCCATAGAGACGAAATAACAGTGGAGGGATCTCTATGGAAAGAACTGAAAAGTTAGATTTGTATAAGGAAGAGGTACTGGAAGGATGGAACCATTCGAGAAAAACTTCGTGTGTAGATTACAATAATCACACACCCAAATAAAAAATGTTACTGACGAAAGGCGTGATCTTATTTGAAGTACTCTTACACCTGAAAAAGTGAAGGGGCAAAGGTCGTGCATCCCATGACGAATCGGTTCATCCGTGAGATGATGCAAGTCACTTACTTACGTACTCACTTACTTACTTCTGTTTACCTGGTTACCTTTCTGACTGATTCAGAGGGAAGAGGACTCGCCACTAGGGTCTCTAGGTTGGTTGCAAACCTAAACGGAACTACTGAGGTACAAACACAGATTGTGACCGATTTGGTTACATGGGTCAAAAAAGAATTTTATGATTTAGTGACGTTGCAAGATGACAGGACCTTCGGTAAGACAAAGGAGATCCACTGAATCGTACAGAGACAAGATTTGTCAGTAAACAAGTAAAATTTCTCGTCGCGAGTCATCCTTTAAAATAAAGGTTCAGACACGTCTTCCGGAGGGACATCGGAATGCATAACTACTGTACAACACCAACTTAGTGTAAATACGAATCCAATTGTCATATCATTCCCGAAGGGACCACCGATTCTACTATTTCTTAGGCGGACGTTACGTCCTCTGGACCCAAAGTTGGGGACTCAACCCCTCTAGGGGATCTCTTCCCGTACCGTTAGGTGAGGTCATAAGAACGGACCTTTTAAGGTACCTGTCTCCTTCGACCGACCGATGTCAGGTACCTCAACGTTTCTCAGTCTGTGCTGACTCACGGAATTGTGAGAGTGAAATTGTCGTATGATTTATACGTATTAAACAATCAGAGACAGTGAATGTGGATGAGGAAACCTACAAACATAAATCGTGGTTCGTTCCCTTGTAAAGTACGTTTCTACCCGAGTTATTTCCTGTCTTTACCATACCTGGATTGTCTTCGTCTTCTATAATTCTTCTCCACCGTTCTTATGTGTCTTCTTGACATGTTTTTCTAGAAGTGTTAGGTCTATTAGTGCTACCACACTAGTGAGTAGATCTCGGTCTGTAGGACCTTACACTTCAGTTCACCCGGAATCTTTCGTAGTGATGTTTGTTTGGATCACCTCCACTACCTTAAGGTCACCTCGATAAAGTTTAGGACTTTCTACTACGACACTTTCACGACGTGAGTAATACGGTCGTTTAAACCTTTTGAGTCGTCACCGGTGTCCTAACCTTTTCCCAGTCAAAAGTAAGGTTAGGGTTTCTTTCCGTTACGTTTTCTTACGGGTGTGATGGTGTGTTAACGTGAGTAGAGTGTGCGATTATTTCATTGCGAGTTTTAAGAGGTTCGGTCCGAAGTCGTTATGTACTTGGCACTTGAAGGTCTACAAGTTCGACCAAAATCTTTTCCGTCTCCTTGGTCTCTAGTTTAACGGTTGTAGGCGACCTAGTAGCTTTTTCGTTCTCTCAAGGTCTTTTTGTAGATAAAGACAAAATAACTGATACGGTTTCGGAAACTGACACACCTAGTGTTATTTGACACCTTTTAAGACTCTCTCTACCCTTATGGTCTGGTGGATTGGACGGAGAACTCTTTAGACATACGTCCAGTCCTTCGTTGTCAATCTTGACCTGTACCTTGTTGTCTGACCAAGGTTTATCCTTTTCCTCACGCAGTTCCGACATATAACAGTGCGATGAATAAATTGAATATACGGCTCATGTAGTACTCTTTGCGACCTGACCTTCTTTGTGTTCAACCTTAGTTCTAACGACCCTCTTTATAGTTATTACAGTCTATACGTCTACTGTGGTGGGAATACCGTCTTTCACTTCTCCTTGATTTTTCGGANTTCTTCTCTCACTTTTTCAACCGAATTTCGAGTTGTAAGTCTTTTGCTTCTAGTACCGTAGACCAGGGTAGTGAAGTACCGTTTATCTGCCCCTTTGTCATCTTTGTCACAGTCTGAAATAAAAAACCCCGAGGTTTTAGTGACGTCCACCACTGACGTCGGTACTTTAATTTTCTACGAATGAGGAACCTTCTTTTCAATACTGGTTGGATCGATCATATAAGTTTTCGTCTCTGTAATGAAACGGCTGATTCCAGGCACATCAGTTCCGATACCAAAAAGGACACCAGTACATACTTACACTCTCAACCTGACCCTTCTTCCGACTCGCGGCTTCTTAACTACGAGCACTTGACACCACAACCTCTTCTGAGAACTCTCAGGGAACCTGACGTTCCTCTAGGCTGGTCAGGTAAGACTTCCTCTAGTCGGGACCCTAAAGAAACCTTCCTGACTACGATTTCGACTTCGAGGTCATGAAACCGGTGGAGTACGTTTCTCAACTGAGTAACCTTTTCTGAGACTATGACCCTCCCTAACCCCCGTCCTCCTCTTCCTCTGTTGGCTCCTACTCTACCGACCTACCGTAGTGACTGAGCTACCTGTACTTAGACTCACTTGAGGTCCTCAACGACTACCTGTCCCTCCGGACCGCAGGACGTTAAGTACCCCAGCGTCTCAGTCTGTGCTGACTCGCTGACTTGACTTGACTTGACTTTTAGTGGTCCGTCGTTACGGACTGGAATAATATCTGTTTACAGACCCACTTTCGGAGTGTTTACTAATATCGTTAGTTCCAAAATACGGGTCTAATTTATATAGATCAATCATTAACCCACATGAGACACTTGAGTCTCACCAAAGGTAAGACATGGGGTGATAGCTCTTTAGGAATGACGTCGTTGTCTTTACAGACAAAAGAAATTTTTCCCCTGGAATATCATAAACGTTAGAATTATGTATAAGGTCTTCATGTAAATACATTTTGAAGAACCCTGAAATGGACACAAAGACAGTGTTAAATGCATGGTAAAACATTAATGATTTGAGGACATGACCTAAGAAGATTAAACATAATATACAGAATTTTAAATGTAATTGAACGTTATATTTCACTTCAGCGAGTCAGTACAGGCTGAGAAACTCTGGGACACCTGACATCGGGTGGTGCGAGGAGACAGGTACCCTAAAAGATCCGTTCTCATGACCTCACCCAACGGTAAAGGAAGAGGTCTCCTAGAAGGGCTGGGTCCCTAGCTTGGGTCCAGAGGGCGTAACATTCGTTCTGCAAAATGGTAGACTCGGTGGTCCCTTATATGGATCAGAATTATTAGTCCCAAAGAATGTGTTAGGAGGTCCTATCATTACGGATGTTCTTGTAATCGTTTATTATTGGACACGTATTGAACTATTCCCACAATAGACTACACGAGGAACTCTTCTGAAACAACCGATAAATCCCCCCCTTTCGAAAGGGACTATCGAGTTAACCATTTCTCAGACGGACGTTACGTCTTCTGGGGTCAAACTAAGGACCCAGTGCTTCTAGGTGACCTCTTTCCTATCCGATGGGTGAGACCATAAGAACCCGAAGGGAACACCGAGTTGACCATTTCTTAGGCGGACATTACGTCCTCTTGACCCAAGCTAGGGATCCAACCCTTCTAAGGGACCTCTTCCCTTTCCGATGGGTAAGGTCATAAGACCGGACCTCTTAAGGTACCTGACATATCCGGTACCCTAGTGTTTCTCAACCTATGTTGACTCGTTGAAAGTGAAAGTGGACCCCCCTTTCCAGTTACATATATAAACACAATAAACGTTATAAAATAAGATTGGGAAAACTCTTCACTTGATCCTCTAGTATATATATATATACATATATAGACTTCTTTGTTTTACTTGACACATCACCTCTGTTTTAACCCCGTCAAACTTACAACATAAGACACTTGGAGTCCGTGAAGTATCACTTTCACGACAGAGTTGGTGACCGGCGGTCACAGTGTCAAATCTAAAGTGTATATTCACTATAGTATACTACAAACAGAAAGAGAGAGAATGAAACGAATCACACTATTAGAGACCCAAGCAGGTACAAAGACGTCTCTCTTAATAAAGTAAGAAAAAATATCGGCTCATCATGAGGTAACACACATACAAGACACAGAAATAGGTGAGTAGACAACTACCTGTAAATCCACGAAAGTCACAGAGTCGATAACACTTATCACCAAGACACTTGTATCCACACACACATAGAAAAATTTAAAAACAGGTCCTTATACGACTCCCCACCCCAACGACCTAGTATATCTTTGATAAAAAACAAAAGACTCCTTGGAGGTATGATAAAGGGTATCACCGACACGGTTGAGCGTAAGGTGCTTGTCACATCCTCCCGAGGGAAAAGAGGTGTAGGAGACGTCGTAAACAATGAACATCTGCAAAGTTACTACCGACAAGACTGGTCACACTCCACTATCAAAACTGACATCAAAACTAAACGTAAAGAGACTATTAATCGTCACAACTCGTTTAAAAGTGGACGGACAACCGGTGGACGTATGCATGATGTACACCACTAAACAAAAGAAAAGGAAAACGCAAGTAGAGGGTAAGAGAAGGGTGGAAGAAAGTACAACAGGAAATCTACTAAGACGGATTTGGTCGATTAGGATAGTTAGTGGATGGTCCGTATAAAAAGTAAAACGGCAAATATTTTAGTTTATGTTTACGTAAGTATAAGTAAATACTTATATACTCAACAAAAAAATAGAACCGACTCTAAAGAGAATCGAAGAACAGAATGAGTGACGGGGAGGTCCCTCCGCTTGCCTGAACGGTCTAACCACTTGAACCCACCTCTTCATGCCCACGGACAGACTCGTGAGGGAAAGAAAGGAAACCAATTCTCTTTCCTTCGTCCCAGTCGGAGTGGGGGTCTCCGGGACGACCCTTGGTACGGACCCAGGTACACAGACTGAGTCTCCACCTTGTAAGTGGACGGACGAGGTGTATCGTAAAATCCGGGAGCCCAGGTCATATTTATAGTCTCCCTCAATGAGACGACAAAGACAGAGGAAGTCGGACTGAGGACACATACGTAGGGTCACCTCCCCTCACTAAATAAGTCAGACGATTTTGGGTAAGGGGCGGTGTCTGTAGCGGTCGCAAAACAACGGTCACAGTCTACTTCGTCGTCGTTTCTGGTCAACTTTAATGGACCATAGGAATGGTACTGGAGGGCACGCGGTCCCGAACGTACGAGTGACCGACTTGAGAGAGGGGTCCGAGATGAGTAGGGTGGTCAGTGCTTCGTCCGGGTGTGTCTCTTTACCTTTCCGGTCACCGAGGTGTAGTGTTTGTCGATTCGACAGGAACCCTTCTTCCACACACTTGAACAGTCCTCTGACTCCAAAACCATTAGTCCAGATTTTCGTTAGTGGTCTTAGTCAATTAAATAGGTCTCTGGGTTCAATCTAAAAAAAAGATAAAGGTCTCATTTCGTTCTAAGACTTTTTCATTTTAATAAACCTCTTGGTTTCACAACGTACAAGAAACGGTGACTTATCTTTAAGAAGGTAATTTGGATGAGTGTCTGTAATTCAACCTTAGTATCTGTTCTCCACCTCTCTCTCTCGAGAGGTCAAGTGTTAAGACATCGAACGACCCTGGGTCGTTATAAGGACGAAACCCCACGGTCCTCTGAGGAGACGTAAATTCACGTTTCTCAGATTATAAGAACTGCTCCCTTGATTACTATTACGAATCACCTCACTGACCTACTTTCCTGGTATCAAACTGATACTTTTAGCTTCCTTGTCATCCTCTTCCCTTTAACTCAGTAAGGTCTCACGATCCTACTTCCATATTTCAAAATAGGCGAATCGGACTTGTGGCACGTGCCTCTATCGAATGTTACCGATTAGTTCCAACACAACAATCCTGACCACGGAAAACACAGGACAACTTCTTTAGAAACGGCTGAGGTTCTAAGACCGGAAACTTTACCATTGATTCTTTGGAGACTCTTTATGACGGAAAGTCATTAAGGAAGTATTTATGATTTACATTTGTAAACTTTTATATGTTTATCTAATTTCTATATATATTTATTATAACTGGTATATTTATATACCTTACATAAAATTTTAACTCGTCAGATCAGTGTGAGACTTTGATAAAATAGAATAAAACCAAACTGTAGGAATAAAGTAGACCCGACTCCGAAGGAACGACATGTGCCCGAAAGAGGTCCATGACGCTTACCCCTGACGAGTGACCAACGTCACACACCCGGAGAGTGACGACACCGAAGAGAACGACACTTCACGTCCGAGGTCGGCGTACCCGAAATCATCGACACCAAGTTTCCGCATCAACGGGACACAGTGCACCTTAGAAGGGTCTGGTCCCTAGTCTGGGTACAGGGGACGGGACGGTCTCCTAAGAATTGGTGACCTGGTGGTCCCTTCAGGACTTTTGATAAAATAATATGGTATTATCTCTGGGTTGGTCAGGTAGGATTTCCTCTAGTCAGGACCCACAAGTGACCTTCCTGACTACGACTTCGACTTTGAGATTATGAAACCGGTGGAGTACGCTGCTCAACTGAGTAACCTTTTCTGACACTACGACCCTCCATAACATCCGTCCTCCTCTTCCCCTGCTGTCTCCTACTCTACCGACCTACCGTAGGGGTTGAGTTACCTGTACTCAAACTCACTTGAGGTCCTCAACCACTACCTGTCCCTCCGGACCTCACGACACTAAGTACCCCAGCGTCTCAGCCTGTGGTGACTCCTGACTTGACTTGACTTGACTTACTCGATTTCTTTTTCAATGAAAGTTCAATGGAGAAAAGACTAAATACTGTTTGAACGAAGTTAGATAGGGTTACTATACAGAAGTGTCTTAAAGAAATTTACCTTGTCATGTGAAGAAGCAATCTTAACGCGAAAAAAATGGTGGTGAAAGTCTTTAAGAAGTTCATTCTTCGAAGAAACCTTTGGGTCTTTCGTTGCAGGACTTTGACATTGTAGTTGGTCAGACGTTTCTAAAAATATGAGCGTGTCAGTTTGCTAAAACATAAACGGTGTGACTCGTAGAAATCCTCCGTCCCCTCTAGTCCCCGAAATCGCAGGGTGGTGGACACAAACCTAGACGGTGAATGGTCAATGTACTGGAATTTATTTGATGAATTTGAACGACATGAAATGAAGGTAGAAACCAAGAAAGTCAATAGATAACACCACATTGTTGTTATAATAGGAGTTTACATCATTGAGTCTTGTCGTCCGCAAATGAGAGCGCGTCGAAGAGACCCAGTCCGTAGACCTTCACCCAATCGACGCACCAAGACCAAGTCCCAGAAAGCACTCCAACGGTACTTCTACAACCGGTCCCGATATCAGTAGACTTCTGACCGACGTGAGTGACTGCACCGACAACCGTCCTCGGAGTCAAGGAGTGACACACCTGGAGAGACGTCCCGACGATTACACAGGCTTACTGTACCGTCGACCGAAGGGGGTCTCCCCCACTGGGGTCTCTCTTGTCCCGCCTTCACGTCACGGAACATACTGTGACGGCCCAGACGACGTAGGGTAGGTAAAATTCATCCGGTGACTCAGTCGAATACAAACCACCCCTCCCTAAATCCGAGGTAGGAAACTTCCCTCCTTTCAGTTTCTTAAAAACTGAATTCTAGTAGTGTATCATTTTGTTTTCATGATGATGACTAGAATTACGTGGGAACTTTCTTAGTTTTCACCTACAGATCTTGTCACGACCAAAGTTTGACACATAAGTACATGAGCCAGAAATAACTCACAAATGATGATACGACATAGGAGTCGTATACTAGTACTCGTTTTGGGTCAGGGACGGGAGTACTTGAGTGTCAAATTGCACTTCTATTTACAATTAGTTTATTTTGTATCTATATTTTACTGACGAAGTGTACACGTGTTTCGTTACATCTCCCGAACCTCGATATATCCTTTCTGAAGAGACTTCTTTCTTACAACTTCGACTCTAGTGTTCCTACTCATCCTCAACTGACCCATGTCTTCTTTCTCTTCTCCCAAGATCCATTTCGCCTACTACACCATTCTAACCGTCCACCTGCGTACCTCTCCCGGTCCGTGACCTCCTCTGTCACGCCGACCACGTCCCCCTCACGTCACACGGTTCGTCGGTCGGAGACCAGACGAATAGACACAGACTCTTTTCTCCCCTCTTTTTGTAAAGTATATGAAAATACTCTAACCACATGTAAAATCTAGTCTTTCTGATCGCTAGAGAAGTTCTTTTAATCTCTATGGTTCCCCTGTAAAGTACGTTTCAACCCGTGTTATTTCCTGTCTTTACCATACCTGGATTGTTTTCGTCTTCTATAATTCTTCTCCACCGTTCTTGTGTGTCTTCTTGATATGTTTTTTCTAGAACAAATCAATTGGGTCGATTGGTACTACCACCCTAGTGAGTGGATCTCGGTCTGTGGGACCTTACACTTCAGTTCACCCTTCGTAGTGATACTTGTTTCGATCACCTCCATTACCTTAAGGTCAACTCGATAAAGTTTAGGATCCTCTACGACGACAATTTCACGACGTGAGTAATACGGTCGTTTAAACCTTTTGAGTCGTCACCGGTGTCCTGACCTTTGCCAGTCAAAAGTAAGGTTAGGGTTTCTTTCCGTTACGGTTTCTTACAAGTCTGATTGTGTGTTAACGAGAGTAGAGTGTACAATCATTTCATTAAGATTTTTAGGAGATTCGGTCCAAAGTTGTCATACACTTGACACTTGAAGGTCCACAAGTTCGACCTAAATCTTTTCCGTCTCCTTGGTCTCTAGTTTAACGATTGTAGGTAACCCAGTAGTTTTTTCGTTCTCTCAAGGTCTTTTTATAGATGAAGACGAAATAACTGATGCGGTTCCGGAAACTGATACACCTAATGTCGTTTGACACCTTTTAAGACTTTCTCTACTCTTATGGTCTGGTGGAAAAGACGGAGAACTCTTTCACATACGTCCAGTTCTTCGTTGTCAATCTTTACCTGCACCTTGTTGTCTGACCAAGGTTTAACCCTATCCTCATACAGTTCCGACATATAACAGTGGAAGAAATAAATTGAATGTAGTTACGTGTAGTACGTTTACGGCTCGACCTACTTCGTGTTCGACCTTAGTACTAAAGGCCCACTTCATAGGCATTGGAATCTATTGCGTCTACTGTGGTGTGAGACCGTCTTTCTCTTTTCCTTGATGTCTCGAAGAACTATTTTCACTTTCTCCTCTCACTTTTCCGACCAAATTTCGAGTTGTAAGTTTTTTGATTCTAGTACCGTAGACCAGGGTAGTGAAGTACCGTTTATCTACCCCTTTGTCACCCTTTTCACTGTCTGAAATAAAAGAACCCGAGGTTTTAGTAACGTCTACCACTGACGTCGGTACTTTAATTTTCTACGAATGAGGCACCTTCTGTTCAAAACTGGTTGGATCTGTCGGATAATTTTTCGTCTCTGTAATGAAACGGTTGTTTCCAGGTAGATCAGTTCCGATACCAAAAAAGTCATCCGTACAAACCTACACTCTCAACCTGACACTTCTTCCGACTCGCGGCTTCTTAACTACGAAAACTTGACACCACAACCTCTTCTGAGAACTCTCAGGGAACCTGACGTTCCTCTAGGTTGGACAGGTAGGATTTCCTTTAGTCAGGACTTATAAGTGACCTTCCTGACTACGACTTCGACTTCGAGGTTATGAAATAGGGGGACTACGCTTCTCGATTGAGTAAGCTTTTCTGGACTACGACCCTTTCTGACTTCCGTCCTCCTCTTCCCCTGCTGTCTCCTACTCTACCAATCTACCGTAGTGGTTACACTTCCTGTACTCAAACTCGTTCGAGGCCCTCAACCACTACCTGTCCCTTCGGACCGTACGACGTTAGGTATCTCAACGCTTCTCAGTCCGCGCTGACTCACTGATTTGACTTAACTATATAAAATATATGAGAATACTCTGTGAACGAGGAACCTTCTTTCCATTACTATTTGGATCTTTCATTTCACTTTCAGTGAGTTAGTACAGGTTGAGAGACACTGGGGGACCTGACATATCAGGTACCTTAAGAGGTCCGACCTTAGGACCTCACACATCGGAAAGGGAAGAGGTCCCCTAGAAGGGTTGGGTCCCTAGCTTGGATCCAGAGGGTGTAACGTCCACCTAGGAAATGGTCGACTCGGTGTTCCCTTCGGGTTCTTATGTCCTCACTCATCGGATAGGGAAGAGATCTCCTAGAAGAGCTGGGTCCTTAACTTGACCCCAGAGGACGGAACGTCTGCCTAAGAAATGGTTGACTCGATAGTCTCTTCGAGTATTTGGATCTGTCGTTTTTGGATCTGTCACTGTAATGAAACGGCTGTTTCCATTCCAATTAGTTTTGATACAAAAAAGGTCATCAGTGCATGACTATACTCTCGACCTGTTACGTTTTTTGACTCACAACTCCTTAACTACGGAAGTTTGACACTACGACCTCCTGTCATCTCTCTGGGGACCTGAAGTTCCTCTAGTTTGGTCAGTTAGGATTTCCTTTAGTTAGACCTCATAAGTGACTTCCTACCTACGATTTCGACTTCGAGGTCATAAACCGGTGGACTACAATTCTGTCTGAGTCACCTATTCTGAGACTACTACCTTTTCTAACTTCCGTCCTCCTCTTCCCCTACTGTTTCCTACTCAACCAACCTACCGTAGCGCCTGAGTCACCTGTACTCAAACTCGGCCGAGGTCCTCTACCACTGGTCCTCCATTCTCAATCCCCATCCTCGACTCATGTTCCTCCGTCCTCCTCTGCAACCCCCACTACCCTCCAAGACATAGAACTAACACCACGACCAATGCGTTGATATGCACAAACCACCTGGAGTCTTGACATCTGATTTCTCCCATTTGAAATACATTCAAATGTATACCAAATAACATTTATATTATTATAATATCATTTAAATACCAAATGACAGACATTTGATATAACATGGAAGTATTGGACTCAAAATTTTTTATACAAAAAGACGTTCGTAAATAACTTCCCATGGTACTGTAAGACTTAAAAGGATATTATATCCAAAACCTAAAGAAGGTTCGTCATAATTAAGGATGTTATAGTTCTCTTCTGACAGTAGTACTTCAAATTGGATGACTCACCACGACATCGATTTTAGAACGTCAGTCACTTCTCACTCCCCACGCACACACACATACACACAACCACCTACCTCTGACTTGTGTATAGTTTCATTTGATTTATCTCACGTGAATGTGAAAACAGTAATTTTCATTGTACAAAAGTATTCACACACTTCACACTTCCTTTCTTCTTAAAGTCTCTATTATTCAATGAACTTATATTTACGACTATAAAAACAAACGAGATTAAAATAAGACTTTTTTACACCGACATACTTATCTCAAGATTCTAGTTATTACTATGAATTGTCACTTTAAATCCTCTGATAATAAAACAATGTTTTCGTTATCGTCTATACTTCGTTTCGTCTGAGTCTATACCGAGTCTTCGACTCTATCATGGGTATCATAAAATGAATTACGTTCTGTGACTCCGACAATACTTTAAATTCTAAACTCTTATTGTGACAAGTAACGTCGTGACCTGAAGTGAAAGTTGTCGATTCGGGAACTCTAAAGGTCACATTTTATAAAAATTACTTTTACTTTACCCATCATGAGGTAACAGATTTATATAGTGTTATCTAAAAAAGTAACTTTTCGTCACCTTCCTTGTCGGATGTCGTACGTGTGTCGTGACCCTCACTTAGTGTCCGTCTTCTTAGGTCGACGGTTTTACGTGGACCACGCTACGGGAAACATATTTCACGTCTTGGACCGTCTCAGTCAGTTCCGACGATGTTCAGTGACGTCGTCAGGGGAACCTCTCCTCAACACCCTTGTCGACTTTCTCTCGGGCTACACCTAAAAAACCCTACCTAATGTAAGAAAAGAAGGAAAGAAAAAATTAACTTCATATCAACTAAATGTCACAACACAATGATGACATGTTGTTTCACTAAGGCAATATATATGTGTATATATTAGATAAAATTATAAGAAAAGGCAATACCAAATAGTATCCTATAACTTATATCAAGACACACGACATTCATCCTGGAGCAAATAGGTAAGATATATATTTTCTAACATAGACGATTGGGGTCGGAGGGTGAGGTAGGCAGAGGGTTGGGGGTGGGAACCGTTGGCGATCCGACAGGAGACACCGGTACTAAGACAAAGACAAAACATCCATCCAATTAAAAACAGTATCAAATCTAAGGTGTAAATTCACTAGACCTCGCATCTATATTTACTTATCAACTTGGACGATTAAAAAATCCCATCCCATAACTAACAGGGTTGTTTTGAAAAATTTTAGTACATTATTATGAGTCGTCATCAATGAGCATTCGACGACGAACAAAACTTTTACAATCCATCAATACCCGGAGGGTCCACCGGGTGTCAATCTCATAGGTGGACGTACTCAAAAGGGGGACTTAGTGCTTCTAGGGGACCTCTTCCTTTACGTCGGGTGAGGTCATAAGAACGGACCTCTTAGGGTCCCCGTCTCCTCGGACCGCCCGACGTCAGTCACTCGAGTATCTCAACCCGTACTGAATCGTTGATTTGTCGTTGTTTATAGGACAGAGAACTAGACCCTCGACTAACATGTCCAAAAGTAGCACTGTCAGTGACTTGTTATGCAAATGATATACACGTAAAAATATGTACACAAAAGTTATTTTTACAAAAATTTACTTTTTCTTTATATACCTTGTCGATATTCTCTTACACACACATGAGTCTGTGAAGCCAGACTGGAAATACTGGCGTACCTGCCATCGGGTGGTTTGAGGAGACAGGAACCCTGAGACGTTCGTTCTTATGACCTCACCCAACGGTAAAGGAGGAGGTCCCATAAAAGGACTGGGTCCCCAGCTTGGGTACAGAGGACACAGAGGACATAACGTCCACCCAAGAAATGGACGACTCGATAACCCCTTCGGGTCGATATCCTTTACACACAGGATTTTATCTTTCGATCTCGTAGTCTGGTCCGATGGTGTGTACCCCGAAGGGAGCATCGAGTCAGCCACTTCTTAGACGGACGTCATGTCCTCTGGATCCAAACTAAGGACCCAGTCCTTCTAGGGGACCTCTTCCTTTACGTTGGGTGAGGTCATAAGAAGGACCCTTTAGGGTACCTGTCTCCTCAAACCGCCCGATGTCAGGTACCCTAAAGTGTTCTCAGTCTGTGTTAAATCGGTGATTTGGTGGTGGTGGTGGTGGTGTGTACACTGGTGTCCCGGTAGGAGGAGAGACTCTTCTGAGGGGGTGGGGCGGTGGCGGAAACTCGTCCACCGAAGTTCTCCGTTACAAATCCATCCTCAATTCCTCGTGTCCTTGTGGTTGAGTTCGCATTCTTAGTCACTCCACAGTGAGTGTCGGGTCAGTGAGAGTACAAGAGTAATGTCTAACCCCTAAAATGTATTTTTTAGGTCAATTTTGAAAATTTACTAGGTCTGTTATTCCACAATTTTATAAACGAGTATCGTAAAGACATCCTGACCCTTCAACCTTCTAGACAAAGTACTAAAGTGATAAATATTATGTAAATAGTTGTTAAAATAAGTTCAGGGAAAAGGTCTTGAACATTCCTTATTTTTCTATGTACTCTGTGTCAGGAACTGAAGAAAAAAAAAAAATTACATATAAACAAATGACTATGTATTCATTATGTCGTACCTGAAGTCTCCGAGACGGTGAATCCATATATTGGTGATCCATATTAAATTGGAGAACCACTGAACCGAAGGAGTAGAAATTTTACTCTAAATGAACTATCCTAATGACACTCCTAATTTACTTATTTCTATACGTTTGATAAGTCAAGTCAAGTCAAGTCAAGTCAGCGAGTCAACACAGGCTGAGACACTGGGGTACTTAACGTCGTACGGTCCGGAGGGACAGGTAGTGGTTGAGGGTCTCAAGTGAGTCTGAGTGCAGGTAGCTCAGGCACTAGGGTAGGTCGGTAGAGTAGGAGACAGCAGGGGAAGAGGAGGACGGGGGTTAGGGAGGGTCGTAGTCTCAGAAAAGGTCACTCAGTTGAGAAACGTATTCCACCGGTTTCATCATCTCAAAGTCGAAATCGTAGTAAGGAAGGTTTCTTTAGGGTCCCAACTAGAGGAAGTCTCACCTGACCAACCTAGAGGAACGTCAGGTTCCCTGAGAGGTCTCAGAAGAGNAGACAGCAGGGGAAGAGGAGGACGGGGGTTAGGGAGGGTCGTAGTCTCAGAAAAGGTCACTCAGTTGAGAAACGTATTCCACCGGTTTCATCACCTCAAAGTCGAAATCGTAGTAAGGAAGGTTTCTTTAGGGTCCCAACTAGAGGAAGTCTCACCTGACCAACCTAGAGGAACGTCAGGTTCCCTGAGAGGTCTCAGAAGAGGTTGTGGTGTCTAGTTTTCGTAGTTAAGAAGCCGCGAGTCGGAAGAAGGGTCAGGTTGAGAGTGTAGGTATGTACTGGTGTCCTTTTTGGTGTCGGAACTGATGTGTCTGGAATCAGCCGTTTCATTACAGAGACGAAAACTTATATGATAGATCCAACCAGTATTGAAAAGAAGGTTTCTCATTCGCAGAAAATTAAAGTACCGACGTCAGTGGTAGACGTCACTAAAACCTCGGGTTTTTTTATTTCAGACTGTGACAAAGATGACAAAGGGGTAGATAAACGGTACTTCACTACCCTGGTCTACGGTACTATAAGTAAAAGACTTACAACTCGAGATTCGGTTGAAAAAGTGAGAGGAGAAAGTGAAAGTAGTTCTCCACAAAATCGAGGAGAAGTGAAAGACGGTATTCCCATCACAGCAGACGTACAGACTCCAATAACTATAAAGAGGGCCGTCAGAACTAAGGTCGAACACAAAGAAGGTCGGGTCGCAAAGAGTACTACATGAGAATCAAATCGACTTGCATCATAAGACCATTCACTTTACGTTAAAGGAAGGTACTATGGGAAAGGTTGACACCCTTAATATGAAAACGCCGTTCGTTGTATGTTGCTTGTACGGTCGGTCACATATTGAAGAGAGAGAGCCGACATCAACGGGGCCTACCGTCACTTCAGCAGGTCCCGAACCCGGTGCGAGGCGAGCAGGTCCAAGTCGAGGACCGTGTCCCGGACGTCGCGAAGGGTCCGGCGCCGCTGGCGACGGCGGGGGAGCCGCACCCCTAGCAAGACCAGGTAGGGCAGTCCGGGCCGTCCCACCCGTCACGCCAGTGTCGGGGGGGGGGGGGCCGAGGAAAGGGGTAGGACCCGCGCGAGTCAGGAACTGAAGTTATTCGATAACTAAATTATACCTCTAGTGGGTCGGTACTTTTCCAATTGGTCTTTATGTGTCCCCATGTGACATATTCCCAACTCAACCCCTTCGTAACTAATTTACGTCGATAACCGTACACTCCATTTGAATGACACAAGTCACTCCCTGTTTCTTTCTAATTTCTTCCGTCTCCAACTCATCTTTTAACTTCCCTCCTTAAATTTACTTATTTCATCTGGACCTTTACACTCCTCTTTAAAGTCCTCTCTCAAATTGTGACATTTATTTCTAAGGTTTCTTAGTCATGTGTTTCAGCAAAATTACCCCTGACAGAACGCCGAGTGGTCACAATTTCCGGTAAGTCTCAAAACGACCTTAGAAAGTTTCTGACAAGTGTCTCTCAGTAGGTTAACAATTAGGAATCGTAGAGAAAAATTTTATAGGGAAAGAAGTAAGGAACTCCAGATTTTGGACAGTATATAACGTCAACATCGATCTGATCCCCAACCGTCTGAAGATATTTCTCGGTCTATCAGAAACAACGTTGATGAGTCGAGAAGTCAACAACGTATTTTCGTGGGAACCGGTTATACATTTACTACCTACACCGACACAAGATTATTTTAACACAACATTATCGTCTGCCGTCCGACCCAAACCGGGTGTCCAGATGGAACGTGTGTGAACTTGTTCTGTAGATTACAATTACAATTCAGTGAACGAGTCCACACAGACTGAGAAACGCTGGGGCACCTGACATCGGGTGGTCCGAGGAGGCAGGTACCCTAAAAAGGTCCGTTCTTATGACCTCACCCAATGGTAAAGGAAGAGGTCCCCTAGAAGGACTGGGTCCCTAGCTTGGGTCCAGAGGGCGTAACGTCCGTCTGCGAAATTGGAGACTCGGTGGTCCCTTCGGGTTCGTTCTGTAGACTACGGAGTGTTTCTACTGAGGAGTGTTGGACACTGGAAAAGCAAAAGAGGGAGGGAGATAGGAAAAAGAGAAAAGAGGTGTCAATATAAAATAAGGGATACTGTGGTTAAGGATAAGACATTACTCTCGGGATCCTGTTACCCACCTCTTTCTAGGCCTTAGGACCCCTTGACACCTATCAAAGATTGGGCCCTTTCATTCAGTTAGGTTCACCATAAAATTCCTTTAATTAGACCGTCGTGACACATCCTATCTAACAGTATTTATATTTTCTGCCGTATCTCCGGTTGATCCTCTAATAACGTTTCTTACATCTGTCATCTACACCTCGGCCTTGATCTTGTAGTCGATCCTTACCCTTTTTTTTATCTACCCACACCCTGTTTCATCCCCACTTTCTAATTGACCTCCCCGAAGGGCCCGATAAGTCACCAGTTCCGAGACGAGAAGGTCACACTCCCCGAACCGAAACTGGGGACCAACCCCCTGACTCTATAGGAAACGACACACCATACCTGTGTGTGTGTGTCGAGGACCTTGACCCCGAAGGGACCGTCGGGTGCCCATTCCGGGACGTGACGATGACGTCCCCGTGTCAAAGGTGAGGACCAACCCTCTGATTTTAGGGTGTACGGGACGTCGTATCGGTTCGTTTGTTTGTGACTAATTGGTTTTAACTGTTGTCTAATCTACGTCTTCAAACGTTTCCATCCATTCTCAATGATTCTATGTCTCCGACCAATTCATCTTATAAACGGACTACAAACAGGTGTAAAAATTTAACAGGAAGAGGCACAGGGTATTTGTAGTCGTAAGGAGTTCAAAGGAAAGGAAGAGAAGAACAGGGAAGGAGAGGATGGAGTACTTTAAAAGGACTCACTGTACTAAGTGTAACCATCACCATTAGTTCTGCAGAGTCGACTACTAAAGGTTTAGACAATAGACACCGGTCTACAGAAACCACTCTATGTCTGGTGGGGGGTTCACTACAAAGGTCCTCCTGAGTGCCTAGTTGAGTCCAAGGTCAACTCTAACCAAAATGGGATGAAAGATCGGTCATTTAATCGAAATAACGACAAAGTACCTACGTCCGTTTTCTTAAGTCCCAGAATCAAGTCTGTCTTCAAGGCTGAGGAGCGTCGTGCCGTTCGTCATACTCGTAGTCGTGCACCTGCAGTCAATGAGAACTGTGAGGCTCAGGGTGTCCCACTTTGCCTCCCGGCCGACCTCCGTGATATACGCACGTCACCTAACGGGAAATCCTTCCCCCGTGACTCGGACTCCTCGGACGATAGAATAACGGTCACCACCCGTCCGGAGGAGAAACAGGACCTTTGTCAGGGAGTTCAAATCAGTCTCGTTTTTGTACGGACTTTTCACTGGGTCCACTTCTCGTCAGTCCCGGAACGTAAAAATTGTAGGAAACGTTTCACAACTTCTCACCTGTTCTGGGGCACCTTCTAACAAGGTCATCAGACTTACTGGTTTTGACTCAAATGGTTGAAGGAATTCTGGACAAGAAGACAAAGGTCAGATCCACTTCCTGTGACAGAAGGTACGGTCAGTGGGTTTCGTTTTTAACTACCAACAGAGTCCGAAGTGGGACAACAAATCAGAGGAGCAGAGTTAATTGGTGACTTAATCAAAGGACACTGACGACATTGTTTAATTGTATCTGTTGTCTTTAAATAAGAGAGGTGTAAGACCTCTAGTCTTCACACTTTAGTTCCATAACCGTCGGGACACGAGGGAGACTTTTGAGATTCCCTCTTAGACAGGAATCGGAGAAGGTCGAAGACCACCGAGGTCCTTAAGGGACCAAACACCGGTGTAATTAGAGGAGAAGGAGGAGTAGACAGACAGTTTATAGGAAGACAGAGTGAGTAAACTCTTTTGGACAGTAACCTAAATTTTGGATAGACCTATTGGGTGACATATTAGTATCCCTAAACTAACGTCAGTATGGTCTTACCGGATCACCAAAAGGGATGAAAGAAGTTAAATTCGGTCTCAAAACGTTGTTACTCGAGTACTGGACTCGGTGTCAGTCTAGGTCCAGAGTAAAAACGACTGATATATCTCGAAGAGGTAAAAGTCGACGTTTCTTATATTAGTTAGACTAAAGCTATAACTGGTAAACCACTACAGGTACATATCTCTACAGAGAACACAACAACCTTTTCCCACAAACGACACTGGTAACACAAGAGAACTGTTTTGAGACAATCCGAAACGGGACGAAGTAAGACATGAGGTTCCGGTTTGAACGGAAAATGAGGTCCATAGAAATTAAATAAATGAAAATTAACTTCCTATTAACGAAATGTTATAACACAACCAGACGGTTTATAGTCGTACTTAGTCGGTATCCATATGGATACAGGGGAGGAGAACTTGGAGGCAAGATGGAGGGAGGGGTGGGGTCAGAAGATCCAACAATGTCTCGGGACCAAACTCAAGGGACTCAGCATGTCGTTTGAGGTTAACCGACAGATAAAATGCATACCATTACATACAAAGGTGCAATGAGCGAGGCATGTAGGGTGGGAGAAGAGGGGTGGTAGGTGGTACGGGTTTCCAGCTAAGAGATACAGACACAGAGGTAACGACGGGACGTCTATCCAAGTAGTCGTGACAGAAAGGTCTAAGGTAAATATACGTAATTATATGCTATGATCGAAAAGAGAAAGACTGAATGAAGTGAGACAAATTATCCCAGATTCAAGTAGATGGAGTAATCTTGACTGAGTTTCCACAAGGAAAATACCGACTCATTATAAGATAACATACACACATGGTGTCCAAGAAATAGGTAAGTAGACAGCTACCTGTAGATCCAACAAAGGTTCAGGATCGATAACATTTATCACGACGTGACTTGTAACCCTATGTACGCAGAAAAAGTTAAAACCAAAGAAGTCCCATATAGGGAGCAGTACCCTAACGTCCACTAAAATAAGGATCAAAAAGTTCTTTAGAGGAATGACAGAAGGTATCTCCGACATAGTCAAATATAAGGTTGGTTGTCACGTTTTCCCAAGGGAAAAAAGGTATGGGAGAGGTCGTAAATAACAAACATCTAAAAAACTACTACCGGTAGGAATGGTAGAAAGGTCACACTCCACCATAGAGTAACATCAACTAAACGCAAAGAGATAATTACTCGTTAGAACTCGTAGAAAAGTACACGAATAATCGGTAGACATACAGAAGAAACCTCTTTACAGACAACTCCAGACAACGGGTGATAAACTAATACAACAAACAAAAAGATCACAACTTAACATACTCGACGAACACATAAAACCTTTAATTAGGAAACAGTCAACAAAGTAAACGATAAAAAAGAGGGTAAGACTCCTAACAGAAAAGTGAAACAAATATCAAAAGAAACGACACGTTTTCGAAAATTCAAATTAATCCAGGGTGAAAAAACAAAGACAAAAATAAAGGTAATGACATCCTCCATCCAGTATCTCCTAGAACGACATTAAGTACAGTAACTCACAAGACGGAGTTAAAAGGAGATTCTCAAAATATCAAAGACTAGAACTGTAAATCTAGAAATTAGGTAAAACTCAAATAGAAACACATACTACAAGTCAAGTCAAGTCAAGTCAACGAGTCAACACAGGTTGAGAAACACTGGGGTACTTAACGTCGTGTGGTCCGGAGGAACAGGTAGTGGTTGAGGGCCTCAAGTGCGTCTAAGTACAAGTAGTTCAGTCACTACGGTAGGTCGGTAGAGTAGGAGACAGTAGGGGAAGAGGAGGACGGGGGTTAGGGAGGGTCGTAGTCAAAAAAGGTTACTCAGTTGAGAAGTGTACTCCACCGGTTTCATGACCTCAAAGTCGAAATCGTAGTAAGGAAGGTTTCTTTAGGGTGCCGACTGGAGGAAGTCTTACCTGACCAACCTAGAGGAACGTCAGGTTCCCTGAGAGTTCTCAGAAGAGGTTGTGGTGTCAAGTTTTCGTAGTTAAGAAGCCACGAGTCGAAAGAAGTGTCAGGTTGAGAGCAAAGTAACAAAAAGCACATTGACAGGTCAAAAGGATCGTTGTGAATAATTTCTCTGATAGAAACTGGGTACCATTTAAGAACGGAGGAAACAGTTTTTATTCCATGGGTATCCACGTACTCAAATAGAGACCCGAAAGATAGAACAAAGTAACTAGACATGAAGACAAAAATACGGTCATGGTATGACAGAACTGTTGACATCGAAACATCATATCAGACTTCAGTCTTTCCAACTAAGGAGGTCGAGGTAAGAAGAAAGAGTTCTAACGAAACCAATAAGTCCTAGAAAACATAAAGGTATACTTAACACTCTAAATAAATAAGATCAAGACACTTTTTACGGTAACTATTAAACTATCCCTAACGTAACTTAGACATCTAGTGTAAACCATCATATCAGTAAAAGTGTTATAACTAAGAAGGATGGGTCCTTGTACCTTATAGAGAGGTAGACAAATACAGTAGAAACTAAAGAAAGTAGTCACAGAATATCAAAAGACAGTACATAAAGAATTGAAGGATGAATACGGAAGGTTAGACCAGATTACTTTTCCTGTAGAAAAAAAAAAAAACCACAATCAAGATCTTCCAGAAGATCCAGAAGTGTCTTGGTAAGTTAAAGTCGAAGAAGTCGTAGTCACCAACCCCGTATCTGAACCTAATGACACAACAACTTACTAAACGGGACCCCTACTTGGTTCTAGTAAGACAGTAAAAACTCTAACATAGGTTCATGACGTAAAGTCTGAGAGAACAACTGATATATTCGATGAAGTAATGAAGATTCCCTAAGAACGGGTACCGTCATCTATCACCAGTAGACTTAATTTAAGAGGGTAAGGGTAGGTAAAATCAAGTGACTAAGGATTCTACAACTACAAGTGAAAACGGTAGAGGACGAACGGGTGTAGGTCAGTGGAACTAAATACGTGAATTGTAAGTCCAAGGATACGTCATAACAAGAAATGTCGTAGTCTGAAATGAAAGTGGTGGTCTGTATAGGTGTCGACTCGTAACAAAGAATGAAACCGGTTTGACGAAGTAAGAAAGACCTCGATAATCATTAACGAGAGACGAGAAGGGGTCATGGTATAACCTGTGGAGGACTGGTCCCCCGAGTAGAAGACTACAGCATAGAAAAACGGAAAAGTATGACTTGTACCGCAAGGAGTTCCGTTCTTATGACCTCATCCAACGGTAAGGGAGAAGGTCACCTTATGTAAAACAGTCTTACGAAATGATACTGGGCAGACAGAACCCACCGGGACGTACCATACCGAATATCGAAGTGACTTAATATATTCGGGGAAACGTACTGTTCTGATACTAGGCACTTCCCCTAAACTGGATTTAAACTGGTAATACCAATATGTTACCTCCATTCCTTATCTAAGTTCCCTAATCTGGACTATCTGTCTCACGGACTCTTGATACTTGTCTCCAAACTTTGTAACATGTCCTCAGTCACTGGTTTGGCAGAGTTTCTCCTTCTTTTTATGTCCTTCCGTTCACTAACAGATTCTTTCGAAATGTTTATCGACTCCTTTCTTCTCTTCACTTTCCTTTTCCTTTTCCCCTTTCTATATGGGTCGACTTACGTCTCAAGGTCTCTTATCGGTTCCTCTTTATTCTTCCGGAAGAAGTTACTTGTCACGCTTCTTTACCTCTTTTTGTTATCTCACCCTTTCTGATCTTTAGAGAAGTTCTTTCAACCTCTATAGTTCCCTTACAAAGTACGTTCCTGTCCGGACTATTTCCTGTCTTTACCACTCTTGGATTGTCTTCGTCTTCTCTAATCCTTTTCTACTGTTCTTATGTGTTCTTGATTTGTTTTTTCTAGAACTGGGTCTATTGGTACTACCACCCTAGTGAGTAGATCTTGGTCTGTAGGACCTCACACTTCAGTTCACCCTTCGCAATGATGTTTGTTTCGATTACCTCCATTACCTTAAGGTCGACTCGATAAAGTTTAGGATTTTCTATGACGACGATTTCACGCCGTGAGTCACACAGTGGTTTAAACCCTTTGAGTTGACACCGGTGTCCTGACCTTCTCCAGTCAAAAGTAAGGTTAGGGTTTCTTTCCGTTACGGTTTCTTACAACTTTGATGGTGTGTTGACGTGAGTAGAGTGTACGATCGTTCCATTACGAGTTTTAGGAAGTTCGATCCGAAGTCGTCATGTACTTGACTCTTGAAATCTACATGTTCGACCCAAATCTTTTCCGTCTCCTTCGTCTACAGTCTAACGGTCACAAGCAACCTAGTACCTCTTTCGTTCCCTCAAAGTCTTCTTGTAGATGAAGACGAAGTCACTTCATCTTTTCATTTCATCATTTCGGAACCTGACACACCTAGTGTCGTTTGACACCTAGTAAGAATTTCTCTTCCCTTATGGTCTGATGGAATGGACAGAGAACTCTTTAGACATACGTCCTGTTCTTCGTTGTCAATCTTGACCTGTATCTTGTTACAGGACCAAGTTTTAACCCTTTTCTCATACTGTTCCGATATATATAACAGTGGAACTTATAAATTGAAGATCCGTCTCATGTAGTACTCTTTACGGTCCGATTTACTTCATGTTCGACTTTAGTTCTAACGGTACTCTTTATAGTTGTTGGAGTCTATACGTATACTATGGTGAGATTACCTTTTTATACTTCTCCTTGATTTCTCGGAGAATTACTCCCATTTTCTCCTCTCACTTTGTCGACTAAACTTTAAGTTGTAAGTTTTTTGATTCTAGTCCCTAGGCCATGGTAGTGAAATACCGTTTATCTTCCCCTTTCCCCCCCTTGTAACTGTCTAAGATATACGAACCCGAGGTTTTACTGACGTTAACTACTGACGTCACGTCAAGTCAAGTCAGCGAGTCAGCGCAGGTTGTGAAACTCTGGGTACCCCTGACGTCGTGTGGACCGGAGGGACAGATAGTGGTGGAAGGCCTCAAGTGACTTTGAGTAAAGGTAACTCAATCACTACGGTAGGTTGGTAGAGTAGTAGACAGCAGGGGAAGAGGACGGGAGTCAGAAAGGGTCGTAGTCCCAGAAAAGTTTACTCAGTCAAGAAACGTAGTCCACCGGTTTTATAACCGCAAAGTCGAAGTCGTAGTTAGGAGGGTTACTTATAAGTCCTGACTATAGGAAATCTTACCTGACCAACCTAGAGGAACGTCAGGTCCCCTGAGAGTTCTCAGAAGAGGTTGTGGTGTCAAGTTTTCGTAGTTAAAAAGCCGTGAGTCGAAAGAAATATCAGGCTGAGAGTGTAGGTATGTACTGGTGTCTTTTTTGATATCGGAACTGATCTACCTGGAGACAACCGTTTCATTACAGAGACGAAAAATTATACGACAGATCCAACCAGTATTGAAAAGAAGGTTCCTCATTCACAGAAAATTAAAGTGTCGGTGTCAGTGGTAGACGTCACTAAAACCTCGGGTTCTTTTATTTCAGACAGTGAAAAAGGTGACAAAGGGGTAGATAAAGGGTATTTCACTACCCTGGTCTACGGTACTAGAATCAAAAGAGTCACAACTCGAGATTCGGTTGAAAAAGTGAGAGGAGAAAGTGAAAGTAGTTCTCCGAGAAATCAAGAAGAAGTGAAAGACGGTATTTCGATCACAGTAGACGTATAGACTCCAATAACTATAAAGAGGACCGATAGAACTAAGGTCGAACACGAAGTAGGTCGGGTCGTAAAGAGTACTACATGAGACGTATATTCAATTTATTCGCCCCACTGTTATATGTAGGAACTTCATGAGGAAAAGGATAAACCTTGGTCAGACAACAAGTCTGGCCAAGATTGACAACGAAGGACAACGAAGATTTACAGGTCAAGATTGACAACGAAGGACTGGACGTATGTCTAAATAGTCCTCTGTCCAGTCCCCCAGACCATACGGGTAGAGAAAGTCTTAAAAGCTGTCAAACAACACTAGGTGTATCAGTTTCCGAAACCGTATCAGTTATTTCGTCTTTATCTACAAAAAGATCTTGACAGAACGAAAAAACTACTAGGTCGTCTACAACCGTTAAACTCGAGGTCAAGGAGACGGAAAAGATTTTGGTCCAACTTGTAGACCTTCAGGTGTCAAGTGCAAGATAACTTCGGACAGAACCCCTTAAAACTCGTAATGAAACGATCGTACACTCTACTCACGTTAACACGTCTTAAGACTTGTAAGAAACCGTAACGGTAAGAAACCCTAACCTTACTTTTAACTGGAAAAGGTCAGGACACCGGTGACGACTCAAAAGGTTTAAACGACCAGATAACTCACGTCGTGAAAGTGTCGTGACAGAAAATCGTAAACTTTATCGAGTTCATCTTAAAGTAGTGGAGGTGATCGAAACAAGTATCACTACGAAGGATTTCGGGTGAACTGAAGTGTAAGGTCCTATAGAACCGACATCCAATCACTAGTGTGGTAGCACTAATAGACCCAGCACTTCTAGAAAAAACATGTCAAGAAGACACATAAGAACGGTGGAGAAGAAAAAAAATAAAAAATAAAATAAAAAAAAATTAAAATAAAAAAATGAAATGTTATGACATAACCAAAACGGTATGTAACTGTACTTAGGTGGTGTCCACATGTTTCAAGGGTTGGGACTCGGGGGGAGGGTGGTGGGAGGGGTATAGTAGAGAGACCCAGTAGGGTCACGTGGTCGGGGTTCGTAGGACATAGGACACAGCTTGGATCTGGTCGTTAAGCAAAGAATGTACTATCATATGTACAAAGTCACGGTAAGACCGTTTAGTAGGGCGGGAGAGGGAGAGGGTGTCTCAGGTTTTCAGACAAGAAATGTAGACACAGAGAAAACGACAGAGTGTATATCCCAATAGTAATGGAAGAAAGATTTAAGGTATATATACACAATCATATGACATAACCACAAAAAGAAAGACCGAATAGTGAGACATATTAGTCGAGGTCAAAGTAGGTGGAGTAATCTTGACTAAGGTTAAATAAGAAAAATTACCGACTCATTATGACGTATCACATATACATGGTGTCGAAAGAATAGGTAAGTAGACGACTACCTGTAGATCCAACGAAGGTACAGGACCGATAATATTTGTCACGACTCCACTTGTAACCCCATGTGTACAGAGAAAGTTAAGACCAAAGGAACCACACATACGGGTCGTCACCCTAACGACCCAGTATTCTGTCAAGATAAACGTCAAAAAATTCCTTAGTGATGTGACAAGAGGTATCACCGACATGATCAAACGTAAGGGTGGTCGTCACATTCTCCCAAGGGAAAAGAGGTGTGGGAGAGGTCGTAAATAACGAACAACTGAAAACCTAGCGTCGGTAAGACTGACCGCACTTTACCATGGAGTAACACCAAAACTAAACGTAAAGAGATTATTACTCACTACAACTCGTAGAAAAGTACACAAACAATCGGTAGGTATGTGGAGAAGAACCATAGAAGACGAAGACAATCCAGGTATGGTAAAGACAAGAAATACCACGGGTAGAAACGTACTTTACAAGGGAACCATAGAGATTAAAAAAAAATTCTCGAGAGATCAGAAAGGGTAAGATAACAAAAGGAGATAAAGAAACGTAACTAGTAACTCCTTCCAAAAGAATAGAGAGGAACGATAAGAAACCTTGAGACGTAAGTTTACCCATATAGAAAGGAAAAGAGGAAACGGAGTACGAAGAAAAGAAAAGAGTCGATAAACAATCCGGGGGAGTCTGTTGGTAAAACGGAAAAACGTAAAGAAAAGGAACCCCTACCAGAACTAGTGACGGAGGACATATTACAGCACTTGTAGACAGGTATCAAGAAGTCCGTAAGACAGATAGTCTAGATTGGGAAACTTAGATAAACAGCAAAGATGACATTTTAGTATTCCGTAAACTAAATCCAGTATGGACTTACCAGATCACCAAAAGGAATAAAAGAAGTTAAATTCAGACTTAAACCGTTATTCCTCAAGTACTAGACTCGGTGTCAGTCGAGGATCAGAACAAAAACAACTGACATATCTCGAACAGGTAGAAACTGACGTTTCTTATATTAGTCAGACTAAAGCCATAACTGGTAGATCACTACAGACACTCATCTCAGAAGAAAACACAACAACCTTCTTCTACAAACGATACTGGTCAGGCAAGAGAACCGTTTTGAGATAATCGGAAACGGGACGAAGAAAGACATGAGGTTCCGGTTTAAACGGATAATGAGGTCCATAAAGAACTGAAGGGTGAAAACGTAAGGTAAAGGGATATTACCCGAAGGGACCACCGAGTCCACAATTTCGTAGACGGATGTCACGTTCTCTGGGTCCAAGTTAGGGACCCAACCCTTCTAGGAGACCTCTTCCTTTACCGTAGGGTGAGGTCATGAGAACTGACCTTTTGGGGTACCTGCCTCCTCGCATCATCCGATGTCAGGTACCCGACCGTTTCACAGTCTGTGATGACTCGCTCAAGTGAAAGAAAGAAAGTGAAAGGGATATTACTTTTCCTGTAGAAAACCCCCGCAATCAAGATCTTCCAGAACATCCAGTAGTATCTTGGCAAGTCGAAGTCGAAGAAGTCGTAATGACCAGCCCCGTATTTGAACGTAATGACACTATAACTTACCAAACGGAACCTTTACTCGTCTCTAATAATACAACAAAAAACTCTGACGTAGGTTCGTGACGTAAAGCCTGAAGTACTACTGACGTCGGTACTTTAATTTTCTGTGAACAAGGAATTTTCTTTTGGACACTGTCTTGATCTGTCGTGAAAATTTTCGTCTCTGTAGTGAAACGGCTGTTTTCAGGCATTATTATTACATGTCTACACTCTCAACCTGGTATTCCTTCCGACTCGTGGTTTCTTAACTACGAAAACTTAACACCACAACCTCTTTTGAGAACTCTCAAGGAACCTGACTTTCTAGTTTGGTGAGTTCGGATTTTCTTTAGTTGGGACTTATAAGTAACCTTCCTGACTACGACTTCGACTTCGAAGTTATGAAACCGGTGGACTACACTTCTCGACTGAGTGAACTTTTCTGGTACTACGACCCTGTCTAACTTCCGTCTGTCTCTTCCGCCGTCGTCTCCTACTCTACCAATTTCTCGTAGTGCCCGAGTCACCTGTACTTAAACTCGTTTGAGGTCCTCTATGACCTCAGTCCCCTCGGACCGTACGACGTCAGTAACTTTAACGTCGCTCAGTTTGTGTTGCATCGTCGACTTGTCGTTGTTGACCTATTGAGTCCTACTTATGGACATTAAACGTTAGGAACGTTTTCCTAAAACGTACAAACGGTTCCATTTTATTATAAGTGTCTAGGTCCCTTAATCCTACATGTGTATAGAAAGACCAAGTCAGAAATGTCAGTGGTTCAGGAGATTTCCAGGATCGTGTCAGTAAAAATGTATCATTATATTCGACTTAAATCCTTAATAAACGTATCTACATTACCCATTCGACACTTGTACGTCGACACGACACGACACGAATCAACGAGTCAGTACAGACTGAGAAACATTGGGGCACCTGACATCGGACGGTCCGAGGAGACAGGTACCCTAAGAGGTCCGTTCTTATGACCTCACCCAACAGTACGGAGGAGGCCCCCTAGAAGGGTTGGGTCCTTACCTTGGGTCCAGAGGGTGTAACGTCCACCAAAGAAATGGTCGACTCGATGGTCCTTTCGAGGATTGTACGTCGATCACTTGTCAATAAGGTCCAAGTTTCGGTCCGACATTCTCAGACTTCAAGTACGAAAATTAGTGATTACCCACGGTAGTGGAAGAACGGGAAGAATTTACAATTAAAACAGTAACTAAGGTTATATAACATCTTCAGTCGTAAATGTCCTTCCTCCGTACCCCAGTTCAACATGGTTATAGGGGAGCCAGGAACCCAACCGTTCCCAAGATGTCTGTAATCTTCGGGAGACGTAGTGGTAGTCGGGGGAATCAAAGGGGATAATTTTTCAGGCACACTACGTACCTACGGGAGTCAAGTCAAGTCAAGTCAATGAGTCAGGACAGGCTGAGAAACGCTGGGGTACTTAGTGTCGTGAGGTCCGGAGGGACAGGTAGTGGTTGAGGGTCTCAAGTGAGTTTGAGTACAGGTAGCTCACCACTACGGTAGGTCGGTAGAGTAGGAGACAACAGGGGAAGAGGAGGACGGAGGTTGGGGAGGGTCGTAGTCTCAGAAAAGGTTACTCAGTTGAGAAGTGTACTCCACCGATTTCATGACCTCAAAGTCGAAGTCGTAGTCAGGAAGGTCACTTGTGGGTCCCGACTAGAGGAAATCTTACCTGACCAACCTAGGGGAACGTCAGGTTCCCTGAGAGTTCTCAGAAAAGGTCGTGGCGTCAAGTGTTCGTAGTTAAGAAGTCGTGAGTCGAAAGAAGTGTCAGGTTGAGAGTGTAGGTATGTACTGAGATCTTTTTGGTATCGGAACTGATCTGTCTGGAAACAACCGTTTCATTATAGAGACGAAAAGTTATATGATAGATCCAACCAGTATTGAAAGGAAGGTTCCTCATTCACAGAAAATTAAAGTACCGATGTTAGTGGTAGACGTCACTAAAACTTCGGGGGTTTTTATTTCAGACTGTGACAAAGGTGACAAAGGGGTAGATAAAGGGTACTTCACTACCCTGGTCTACGGTACTAGAAGTAAAAGACTTACAACTCGAAATTCGGTTGAAAAAGTGAGAGAAGAAAGTCAAAGTAGTCCTCCGAAAAGTCAAGGAGAAACGAAAGACGGTATTCCCACCACAGTAGACGTATAGACTGCAATAACTATAAAGAGGGTCGTTAGAACTAAGGTCGAACACGAAGAAGGTCAGGTCGTAAAGAGTACTACATGAGACGTATCTTCAATTTATTCGTCCCACTGTTATATGTCGGAACTGTATGAGGAAAAGGATAAACCTTGGTCAGACAACAAGGTACAGGTCAAGATTGACAACGAAGGACTAGACGTATGTTCAAAGAGTTCTCCGTCCAATCCACCAGACCATAAGGGTACAGAGTCTTAAAAGGTGTCAAATAACACTAGGTGTGTCAGTTTCCGAAACCGTATCAGTTATTTCGTCTTTATCTACAAAAAGACCTTGAGAGAAGGAAAAAACTACTAGGTCGCCTGCAACCGTTAAACTAGAGACCAAGGAGACGGAAAACGATGTCGTCTCATTTGTCCTTCGGCTCAAGAGAAAGAACGACGGTCAAGGAAAACTAAACGTGAAGTCACGAGTCTCAAAGTCAGACTCTATATTTTTGCTGGGACTATTAGTAGACGGACAGGTTTTTTAAGAGACTACCCCCAACCACGTTAAATCACTCTTAGTCGGGAATACTCCCGGTAAGTATTAGTCGAAGAGTAAAACGTCTCTGAAAGACGGGATGTCCGGACTACTCTTTGTACTCGTGTATTTAGGACTTCTGAATACTTCGTGAAATATAAAGTATTCGTGAATCGATTTTAATTAATAGGTTAATTAGAGATTCCTACTATTGGTTTACTAAAGAAAATTTTTAATAATAATGAATAATTGCTTAGTCTTTCGACTTTCGACTATCTAAAACGTACTCAAAGGTGACCCCTTTAACCTCAGTGACTCCCTGGTTTAAGGTCAGGGAAGTTACATAAAACTGTTTTTACGTTGTCTGGAGTTTGTGTCCCTCCACCTTGCGACCTTAGACGTGACAGGTGGTGCACCTTTAGTACCTCGGCGATTTGGGGACCTCCGCAGACAAAGAGACAATTGGTGTTGTGATCTTAAGACGGGGACGAGGAGACTGACGTGACTTTTTCACTTCAGAAGTACCCTTACTTTTGTAAAATAAGACCCTTACAACTAACTGAACATACAATTCGATTAAATTTTATTTCAAATTAATTTGTTCTTACAAAAATTCAGGCCCTAGGGAATTGATACTCAATAATACATTCACCGAAACTACCACAATACAACACCAACTCTTGAATCCTAGACCCCGGTCTACCGTCCTAAACTTAGAGTGAGTGATGGACCCACTGACACCCGTTCAGTGCACGGTCGGAGGAAAGGGTATTATACCGTAGTGTTGTCATAATAAAACTACTGACTTACTCAGTTACGTCCATCTCCGAGAACCGAGACAAGGTCCAGGCACCGTCCTTCGGTCAATGACGAACGCAGACGCATCGATTAATTCCTGAACCCTCGAAATAGTCCTTCCCTTCTCCTGTACTTGCACAGGGGATCCAAAGGAACCGGTCTACCCGTGCCTGACTCGCAGGTCGTCTGAGTGTCGGGGAGTGTCGGAGAACGGAAGGGAAGTGAGGGGACGGAAAGGGGTAGAGAGACAAATGGAGGGAGAGAAGAGGGGCGGACGGGAAAACGCAAAGTAGGGGAGAAGGACAAAGAAGTGGTAGCTCCAGTTCCTTCCTAGGGTCTTAACCGACCCAGACGAACGCCCTTGTTGAAACAAGAGTGCCTCAGAGTCTCTTTTTGTCGGGCGAAACACTTCCAGAGACTCAGGAGAGAGGAGCGACTTGTCTGACACACACGGGGACGGGGTGCAAGACACAGACGGAGAGAGACTGAGAGAACAGACAGAGAGACACAGACAGTAACAGAGAGCAGTACACACACACAGAGGGAGTCAGCACACGCAGGGGAGTCAACATCCCCCACTCGAGGGACCCGGGAAACTTCTTAACGACCGTCCCTTCGTCTCTCTTTTTCTAGAACACAGAGGAGGACGTGACCCTGAGCTAACTCTCTTGACGAAAGAGGTCGCTCTTAATCATGGTCATACTGGACCGTCCATCAAGACCTTGAGGTCCCTCCGTCCAGGGTGAGCCATCTGGGACTTCATCGTTCTGAACTTTGTCATACAAAGACTTGTCCACAGACTCACTTCGTCTCTACTACCAAGATTACTGCTGTTGAATGTGTTTTCAATTGACCCGTGTATAAATTACTACGTACATTAATGCTAACACGACGTACCATTAATCGTATTTACCATTCCCCGAGTACTTTTATTGAAATTTTTTCTTTTTTTTTGATGATATCATAATGAAAGAGTGTCGATTCGGTTTAAAATAGAGGGGAAGGATGTGACGATTAAGTGGTCGCAGACATTAGTTACAGTTACGACTATTAAAGAGCTACAGTGTGGGACACTTGTGTGAACCTAGGTCTGTGTATTTACGTGCACCTATCTGTGTGTGAGTGTGGGAGAGAGTGAGTGTTTTTCTGTGTCTCACGCGGACCGGAGGTGACATTTTACTCTTAAGGGAATAGGTTTAAGTGGATGGGAGAGGACGTCCCGTCTCCAATGGGGGGTACTTAGGGGGTGGGGCAAGGGGAGGAAGGACCTAGGGACACCGGAGAAACCTCTCCGAACTGGTGACCGACTTCACTACACACTCAAAGGAATATTAGTATTATAAGATAAAGTTTTCATTATTACTCCCCCACCAAATTTTCAAATTTACTCATCCAAAACCATGGAAATATTATAGGGGTAGTAGAAGTAGTAGTGTTCTTTAATTTTGACAACTTGTACAAGGTCTATGTCACTACACGAGAAACATATGTGTTAGGTAAATTTGAAACTTCATCTACAAGAAGTGAAGGATTTACTCTTTTGACGTTAAATAACTTCAATTCATAAACGGGTTCCAGTACCCTTTTTAGTCATCCTTCAGTCCTAAGTTTACGACCCCTAAAACTGACTTCGAGTGTCACACTTTGGTTGAACAAGAAGATCGTTTTATGTTCACTATTCTTATCTATGAAGGAGGGGGATTTGGAAATAAAAAAAGTAACCATCGAGACACGTATCCCGTACGGATGGAAAATACTGTCTCTTCCCGGGACTTCGCGTCAAGGGTACACCGAGGAAGACACCGGGAGCTACAGGGACAGTTGACTCGAACATGGGGACGAACGTGCACTGGAGTCGGGACGGGACGAGGAGGGTGAGGAGAACCATTTTAGGTCTAACAGGTTTGTTACCGTGAATTAATTAGTCTTATTAAGGAAGAAAAGGGGTCTTGGAGAACCTTGTTTATGAGAACTTTGATCGACTTGAAGTCGACTGGGACGGATGACTTAGAGACATTTTTTTAAGGTGGGAGGAAGGGTTCAATCTTTCGAGGAAGAGGACGGCTGTCGAAACTTTTTTCTGAATACGATTACCGTGGGAACAAAAAAAGGTGTTTCCTAAACGCATTCTCTACGACTCTTCGATTATCGATAGGTGTTGAACCTCTTCACCTCTTCGGCAGAATCCTTCTCACTCTAATTGTGTCTTTTTCCATTTCTGAATTCACGACCCTCTTCTTTCTCTCCACCTCCGTCTCTGTCCCTATAGGTCACCATAAGTCCAAGGGTAGGATAAAGAGATTCGGGTCGTGTCGTAGACAATAATGGTAAAATAAGAATATATTCACTTGATCAATTTGTACATCCCAGTCCTTTTTTTTTTTTTTTCTCCTGTTAGTGTCGTTAGGAGTTTAAACCGACACGTTCGTACTAAAAAGATTGAGTCAAGACGTTATTTGAGTTTAGATCTCGGAGACACAGGTCCTTACTCCCATCTGTAATAAAAGGGGAAAAATAATCGAGTGACTTGATCAGAGAAGACCCTTTTACGAGTTAGCCTTTGAGTCCCTAGAGGGGGTGGGGAACGGTTGGGGTGAAAACCCTTACTCGAGTCAACGATCTCTTAGTCCCACGATTTTGTATTAAAAATTTTTAACACGAGAGAGTATGTTATATTTTATACACAGCTTCTAAAATAAAGTGAGTAAATTACTCTTTTGGTCACTCGTGAGTTTTGACTAAGTTTCCTTTTCGGTTTCCTTTTCGTGTATATACCCGTCAATCCTTGTACCTTAACTTAAACGACTATCTCTGTTTTGACCGTAGAAGGTATCTCACCCTTAACTACGGGGAAGTGACCTATTTGCAGTGAACATAAAGACTTGTACCTCAACAAACGTAGTAGAAGTCGGAAAGTGTTCAATTGAAGTGAAAGATGTCTGAAGGTTTGATCCCCGTTATATTCTGTGTCTAGGGATATTTTAGTCCATTAGGACTTTCCCAGAAAAGAGGTCTCTAAAAATGGCTCTTAAGACAGACATGTTAGACTAGGTGATGGACCCTAGTCTGATCAAATTTATCTTCACTCTAAACTTATTGACTCGAATTTTTTGAAGGACGGTGTATACTGAATATTTAACGACGGTTTGATTTTCCTAAGATAAAAAGTATCAGGGAGTGGGTAAAGTACCCAACACTGTTTTGCCTTGACAAGTGAGAAGTGACGTGTCAGTTTCGACCCGACGTCTGTTCCGACCCAATGGTAAGTGTCTATTCTGTTTCATCTTTGCGTCCCGTCAGTGTAAGAAAGATTCAGTCACTAGTTTTCGACGCACACAACGAAATGAGAGTAAGGTATCAGTCTCCTCGTGTGCATCGTTGTTCCCATTGATCCCTTGTCTCGAAATCGAACCGTCGGCGTACGCATTGACTTGGGTCAAGGAGACCTTCTGCCCCTCACCGAAAACCGTCTGCGGATCGACCGAGGGGTTGTGGTAGACGAGGACGTCCTAGGGACCGGAGGGAGGTACCCTACCTCAAAAGACACGAGGGAGTAGGTAGGTAAGGGTCAAAAGGTCGGAGGCATAAGATGAATAAACTACACCGACTTCATGAATGAGACTCATTAGCTATACACATTTTTTTGACGCGTATAAATTTCATATATTAAACTACCCAAACGCGTATCCGTTTGTACGTACTTTGGTAGTGGCGTCAGGTCCATTATTTGTATAGGTAGTGGGGGTTTCAAAGGAGGTAGACATAGGACAAGATACACATACACCTTGTGAATTAGACTCCAGACGGAGAGTCGTGTAAAAAGTCGCCTGTAACGTCATAACAACTGACGTCCGTGACACAGCTCGACGTCCAGGGGTCTCAGATAAGCAGAACGTATTGATTTTGAAATATGGGTACTCGTTGTTGAGGAGTCGAGGAGGAGGGGGGTCGGAGACCGTAGTAAGATGAAGGACGAAGCTACTCGAACGGATAAAATCTATGAAAATAATAAATACACCCTAGTATTACTCTATAGTGAGGTGTGGATAATCATACCTATACTAGTTTTTGTGTTTTCTGTTGTTCACAACCTCTCCTGCACCTCTGCGACTTTGGGAACATGTGACGACCACTCTACATTATCCCACGACGACAATGCCTTCTGTCATACCTCGAAGGAGTCTTTTTAATTTTTATCTTGATGGCATACTAGGTCGTCTCCTCCGGTACCGTTGGATGAGGTCATAAGAACGGACCTCATAGGGTACCTGTCTCCTCGGATCACCCGATGTCAGGTGTCCCAACATTTCTCAGTCTGTGCTGACTTCGTTGAATCGTGTGTGTGTACTAGGTCGTTAGAGTGAAGACTCATATATATAGGTTTTCTTAACCGTAGACCTAGAGTTTCTTTTTCGGAAAAATTAATCGAATAAATAAAGGTCGACACGACCGAGAAACGACGACGGTCCGAGAAATCACACGTCCACACCCGGCGAGAAGCAACACCACGTGCCGGAAGAGCGACGTCCCGGAAGAGAATGACGTAGAGTGTCCGACGTCCCACGTCACCGGAGTCCTCAACACCGGAGTCATCAACGCCGCGTGTCCGAATCAACGAGGTTCCGTACGCCCCAGAGGGGCCTGGTCCCTAGTTTGGACAATAGAGGACGGAACCGTTCGTCTAAGAATTGGTGACTGAGTGGTCCCTTCAGTCTCTCTATCGTTTCGATAGTTTCTCTATAGACGTATGGGTACGAATAACGTCGTAGCAAATGTGAAGGTTTCATATCTTTGTTAGATTTATAGGTAACTACCCATTTACCTTTTACATCATATATATATGTTACCTTATTATAAGTCGGAACTTTTCCTTCCTTTAAGACCCTTAAGGGACTACCATCTCAGTAATCCTGAAGCTCGGAAGTGACGACTCCCGGGTCCAAGTTAGGGACCATCGTTTTGATTCTACGGTGTTCAGTGTAACGTGTCGGTTTTTTTAAAAAATTTGTTTATTAATCTTATCTGTCGTTGATGTATACTCAGGTTTGCCTACTTTGATCTCCTGGAGTACGTTCACTTTACTCGGTCAGTGTCTTCCTCTGTCCCAGAAATTTCTCCATTAATTCAACTTTACTCCAGTGATTTCACTCGGGACTGGGTCACACTACTCACAGGAACATTCGCCGTCAGTCCTTTATCTGTGTGTTTCCCTTCTGGTACTCTACCGTCTCCCTCTTTTGCCGGTAGCTGTGTGGTTTCCCTCCGAAGCCTCCTCGGTCGGGGCGGTTGCAGCACTGGAACCTGAGGATCGGACGTCTTGACACTCTTTGAATTAAACAACAAATTCGTTGCGTCAGATAAAGTGAAGTGGTACCGTTGGGGACCACCGAGTCTGTCATTTCTTAGTCGGACGTTACGTCCTCTGGACCCAAGCTAGGGACCCAGCTCTTCTAGGGGACCTCCTCCCGTACCGTTGGGTGAGGTCATAAGATCGGACCTCTGAGGGGTACTGTCTCCTCAGACTGCTCGATGTCAGGTACCCCAGCGTTTCTCAGCCTGCACTGACTCGTTAAGTCGTGTGCGTCGTGTGTACCGTCGGAATCGGTTGTGACGAAGAAAATTACGTCTTGTGAAAGTAAGGGGTGACGAGTCTTCGGTACTTTCGGAGGGAACCCTTTAGGAATTGGAGTAATTCCGAGAGACGATTTGTTTTCCGGTAAGAGAGACCCATAGACGGACAATCATCGTGTCTTATGGGTGTCTTTGAGTCCTTAATCGGAAAGGAACTTGTTCTAGTTTGAGACCGTGTGGTCAGAGCAATCCAACCTTCCCCTGTCATATTTTCAGACAAGAAGGGAGTATTCTTTATACGATGGAGTATTCTTCGACCTTCGTAGATGTCCGTCTATAAGAAAACAAAAGAACTTTGAGTAAGAGGGGAACGGTGACGTCAGTGTACGTAAGTGAGTGGTAAGAAAATTCCTGGAGCCACACCGGGTTCACTCCGTCTGATCAAGGTCGGGATCAAGGTCGGGAGTACCTCGAGTGAAGGGTCGTCCTTCTATCTGTAATTTTCTCACTTGTCTCGTTTTTTGTATACTTAACGATGAATACTTCCTGACATTAAGCTCAGACCTCTTCCGCTACCGTGGGTTGAGGTCATGCGAACGGACCTTTTAGAGTACCTACCTCCTCGGACCTTCCGACGTCAGGCACCCCAGCCTGTGTTGACTCGCTGAAGTGAAAGTGAAAAGTGAAACTACGTAACCTCTTCCTTTACCGTTGGGTGAGGTCACAAGAACGGACCTCTTACAGTCCCTGCCTCCTCGGACCACCCGACGGCAGATACCCCAACGTGTCTCAGCTTGCGCTGACTTCACTGAATCGTCGTCGTCGTCATTAATTTCAGTGAATGACACTATCTCTTATTCCACTTCTCCCACTTTGGTGAAATCTCAAGAGTCTCTTTTTCTGTGACTTGTCCAGGACGTCCTACCCTTCCTTTACTGTACGGAGTACCCTTTGATCCCACTCTCGTAAGGACCTCTCTGAAAAGTCCATCTATATAGATCCATAGGAAAAGAACCAATTTTCCTTTACCCGTCTTCTGGATTTATCTGTAAAGAGGTTTCTTCTGTATGTCTACTGGTTATCCTTGTACCTTTATAAGAGTTGTAACGATTCTTAATCTCTTTACGTTTAGTTTTGGAGTTACTTCCTCGTGTTCTACCGTCTCCTCCTCCACCTGTACCTCATGTAGAGAGAGGTACCTATGTAGTCCTTATTTGGTAGTCTGTGTCTTCACGTACGTCTTCTGGTCGACTCTCAGCCATCATGGACGTCTCACGGTCGTCCTTTCCTATACATCTCGGTGTGTTTTGAGTCGTCCTGCTTCCTCGATCCCCCCTTTGTCCTCACAATCTTCCTGACCTGGACGGGAACCGCCCACCCCCTTGACTCCGTCCCCAGGCTAGGGGTGTAGTTCCGTTGACAGACATTCAGTCTCCTCTTCGTAAATTCCGACTCTCACTTTGTCGACTAGTCACCGTCGGATTTACCTTACTCTTAGTGTCAGGAACGACGTCGGCTCGTATGGGACCTGTCCCTGTGTCCAGGGGACCTTCCGTGTCGTCGACCCTCGACCTCAAATCCCTCACACCTCGTTAGGGTCCCGCTCCCGACGACAACTGACGTCTCTCTACCTATCTCCCCTACACTCCCTCCTCTGACACCATCCTTTACGGACACCTCCTTCCGGTCCGTCGGTACTTCGTTCCGCTATGACGACTCAGTGTGTATCCCCTACCTCGGTAGTGGTATCGGAGAACTCTTTTCTGAGACTATCCCGGTATTGAGGACACCGTCTCTGTCAGACACAGGGACGTGTGAACCGTGACGGTCCCAGGGGTGTTCGGTACGTCGGTGTGGTAGAAGTGCGAGTTAGGAGTGACCCCGTCTCGACGGTGTCCGTTTTTTGCAGAACGTAGACACGCACGTCCCAGAGAAGTCAGCACAGGTCGTGAAACACTGGGTCACCTGACACCGGACGGTCCGAAGAGACAGTCCCTCTCCACAAGAGGTCTGTTCTTAGGACCTCGTATAACCGGTTATGACCAGTGGTATGGGAAGACCTCGTGACATAAAGGACGACGGGATCGGTGGTTGAGGGGACTCGTGGACCTCGACGGTCTTGGGGACACTGGGTTCGTCGACATGGTGTAGGTGTGGACCGGGAGTGTCCCCGTTTAGGTTCGGGAGCTCCCGTCGGAGTCCTCGTTTGGGGCCACCTGTCGGGTGTACGTCTCTACCTTGATTCTGGTGTTAACTTTGGGTCCCCGTCACACCGATTCCTTCTTCTGGGTTTTAGAAGGGTGGTCACATGTTCGACGTCTAATTTAGGTGTGCTAGTTGATCCGTCTGACAACAGGTACCTTATATATACTCTCGAGGGTGTTTTCTTTTGCGTGATCGAGACTGTCGACACCCGTGACCTCCGTTCTTGTGTGTCCTCATCCTGGTCTAATCTTAGACTCGACGGGGGTGTCGTCCAGGTCTCTGGTCGTGTCGCAACCTCCCGCAGGATCCCTCCGTTCCACCTGACACTGAGGGTCGCTCCCTTTTTTGACTTTCGTCACTGAGTTCTTATTGAATAATAAGAATACAAAACTGAACAGGATATCTAAGAAAACCTAAAAAAGAAAAAAAGAGGGGGGAGACAAATCATCAACTAAAATAACCGTAGTACTTTAGGTTAATTCGAAAACTCGTCAAAAAAAAAGGAGTCAGTGTAAAAAAATAACAATATTTGGAGACGGAGACACAACCCGAAAACGTTAAGATACCGCAAGAGGAAAAAAAATTAGAGAAAAAAAATAAAACTTTAAAAATTTGGATAATAATAAAAAAGATACAAATAAGGAAGTAAACGAAAAGGATGACAAGAAAAGAGGAACGTGAATTAGAAATTACATATATTTAGAAGAAATACATGGAGATAAATTGAAGTGTATAGATAAGAGACAAAGGAAAGGATAGTTGTATAAACAATCGAAATAAAAGTAACGAAATAAGGGGTTAACCGTGGAACGAAATCAAAACAAAAGGTCAAACACGAAATCAATCAAAACAAGAATTGACCATCTATATTAAAAACCAAAGGAACCAAGGAAACCACCTCTTTATTTTTCGAAAAGTCTGTTCGCTTTCAAGTCTCTTAAGTCATGGTGGTTTGGTCGAAATGTTGTCTACAATTTCCCTGAATATATTAGTTCTTTATGTTCTCTTCTTTTTCTAATGTTTTAATTGGGGTTTGTTAATTCTTTTACCGTTATCCTTGTATATATAGTTATTAATGAAATTTACATTTACCTAATTTACGGGGTTGGTTTTCTGTGTCTACCGACTTACGTATGTTTTTGTTTTGGGTATACATACGACAGAAGTTCTTTGGGTGAAGTCTGAGAGTTCACTCTCCTACCTTTTTATATAAGGTACGTATACTTCACTTTTTTTCGACCTCATCGTTAGGAGTATAGTCTGTTTTATCTGGAATTTCTTCTAATGTTCGCTATTCCTTCCTGTGATGTATTACTAGTTCCCTAGTTAGGCTCTCCTTCTGTATTGTTAACATTTATATATACGTGAGTTGTATCCTCGTGGAGTTACGTATTCTGTTTGTGATTGTCTCTATTTTCCTCTTTAACTGTCGTTGTGTCATTGTCATCCTCTGAAATTGTGAGGTGAGTGTGGTTCCCTGTCTAGTAGTTTTGTCTCTTAATTATTCCTTTGTGTTCAGAATTTACTATGTAATCTCCTCTACCTAGAGTAACTGTAGAAGTCCTGTAAGGTAGGTTTACGTCTTCTTATGTGGTAGAAGAGTTCACGTGTACCTTGTAAGAGGTCCTATCTGGTTTAGAACCCAGTGTTTAGTTTGGAGTCATTTAAATTCTTTTAACTTTAGTATAATTCGTAGAAAAGGTTGGTGTTCCGATACTCTGATCTATAGTTAATGTTCCTTTTTTTTACATTCTTTGTGTTTGTGTACCTCTAATTTGTTGTGTAAAGATTTATTGGTTGTCCAATGACTTCTTTAGTTTTCCCTTTAGTTTTTTAAAGGTCTTTGTTTACTGTCACTTTTGTGTTGAGTTTTGGATACTCTACGTCGTTTTCCTCAAGATTCTCCCTCAAATATCGTTGTGTCGGGATAGAGTTCTTTGTTTTTGTAGTCTATCTGTTGGATTGAAATGTGGATTTTGTTGAACTTTTACTACTTGTCTTTTTGGGGTTTAATCATCTTCCTTTCTTGAGTATTTCTAGACTCGTCTTTATTTACTTTTTCTTTACTTTCTTTGTTATCATTTCTAATTATTTTGATTTTCGATCAAGGAACTCTTCTATTTTTTTTAACTGTTTGGAAATCGGTCTGAGTAGTTTTTTTCTTCTTAGTTTAGTTGTTTTAATTTTTACTTTTTCTCCAATGTTGTCTGTTCTTTATGTTTCCTAATATTCTGTGATACTACTCGTTGATATACCGTTGTTTCACCCATTGGACCTTCTTTACCTGTCTAAGAATCTTGTCAAGTTAGAAGGTTCTGACTTGGTCCTTCTTTATCTTTAATACTTGTTGGGTTAATGTTCGTGACTTTAACTTCGAAACTAGTTTTCAGACGGTTTTTCGTTTTCGGGTCCTGGTCTACCGAAGTGGCCTCTTATGATGTTTGTAGATCCCTTCTCGACTACGGATAGGAAGAGTTTGAGAAAGTTTTTTAAAGTCTCCTTCCTTATCAAGGTTTGAGTAAGATGTTCCGGTGGCAATGGGACTATGGTTTTGGTCTGTTTCTGTTGTGTTTTTTTTGATGTCCGGTTATAGTGACTACTTGTATCTACGTTTTTAAGAGTTGTTTTAAAATCGTTTATCTTAAGTCTTTGTGTAGTCTTTCGAGTATGTGGTACTAGTTCAACCCAAATAAGGTCCCTACGTTCCTAAGAAGTTATATGCGTCTAGTTAGTTACACTATATGGTATAATTGTTCAACTTTCTATTTTTGGTATACTATTAGAGTTATCTACGTCTTTTTCGGAAACTGTTTAAAATCATAGGTAAATACTAATTTTGAGAAGTTTTTTACCCGTATCTTCTTTGGGTGGAGTTGTATCATTTCCGGTATATACTATTCGGATTTCGTTTGTAATTAGAGTTACCACTTTTCGACTTTCTTAAGGGGGATTCTAGTCCTTGTTCTGTTCCCACAGGTGAAAGTGGTGATAATAAGTTGTATCAAGACCTCCAGGATCGATATCGTTAGTCTCTTCTTTTTCTTTACTTAGGTTTGACCTTTTCTTCTTCATTTGGAGAGTGACAAACGTCTACTGTACTATAATATGTATCTTTTGGGATTTCTATCATAGTCTTTTAGTGGTCTCGATTACTTACTTAAATCGTTTCGACGTCCTATGTTTTAGTTATGCGTCCTTAGTGAACGTAAAGATGTATGATTGTTACTTTTTGGTCTTTCTCTTTAATTCCTTAGTTAGGGTAAGTGGTAACGTTGTTTTTGTTTATAGATCCTTATTTGAATGGATTCCTCTGTTTTCTTGACATGTGTCTTTTAATGTTCTGTGATTACTTTTTTTAGTTTCTGTTGTTTGTCTACCTCTCTCTAAGGTACAAGGACCCATCCTTCTTAGTTATAACACTCTTACTAATATGATGGTTTGTGTGAGCTGTCTAAGTCACTCTAGGGATAGTTTAATGGTTACCGTAAAAAGTGTCTTGATTTTGTTTTTTAAAGTGTTAAGTAAGCTTTTGAGTTTTCTGGGGCTTATCGGTTTCGTTAGAACTCTTTCTTCTTATCTCGACCTCCTTAGTTAGAAGGACTGAAGTCTAATATGACGTTTCGATGTCAGTAGTTCTGTCATGCCGTGACCGTGTTTTTGTCTTTATATCTGGTGACCTTGTTCTGTCTTTCGGGTCTCTTTTGGGGTACGTGACTACCCATGGAACAAAAACTGACTCCTCCGTTCTCATATGTTACCCCGTTTCTGTCGGAGAAGTTATTTACTACGACCCTTTTGACCTGTCGAAGTACACTTTCTTACTTTAGTCTTGTGAAGGATTGGGGTATGTGTTTCTATTTGAGTTTTACCTAATTTCTGGATTTACATTCTGATCTTTGATATTTTGAGAATCTCCTTTTGTCCGTCTTGTAAGCTACTGTATTTAGTTTCGTTCATTACCTTTATTTTTATTTATTCACCCTGGACTAATTTGAATTTTCGAAAACGTGTCGTTTCCTTTGATATTCGTTCCACTTTTCTGTTGGGAGTCTTCCCCTCTTTTATTATCGTTTACTTTGTTGACTGTTTCCTAATTAAAGGTTTTATATGTTCGTCGAGTATGTTGAGTTATGGTCTTTTTGGTTGTTGTGTTAGTTTTTCACCCTTTTTCTGGATTTGTCTATAAAGAGGTTTCTGTATGTCTACCGATTGTTTGTGTACTTTTCTACGAGTTGTAGTGAGTAATAATCTTTTTACGTTTAGTTTTGGTGTTACTCTATAGCGGAGTATGGTAAGTGTTACAGGTAGTAGTTTTTCCCATGTTTGTTAATTACGACCTCTCCCACACCTCTTTTCCCTTGTGAGAACGTGACAACCACCCTTATATTTAACTATGTCGGTGATACCTTCTGCCATACCTCTAAAGAATTTTTTGATCCTTATTTTGGTGGTATACTGGGTCGTTAGGGTGAGATCCGTATGTGGGACTCCTTTGCTTTTGACTTTTTCTGTGTACATAGGGTGACAAGTAACGTCGTGATAAATGTTATCGATCTTATACCTTCGTTGGATCTACAGGTAGTTGTTTACTCACCTTTTTCTTCAACACCATGTGTGTGTGTTACCTTATAATGAATCAGTATTTTTCCTTACGGAAACTCAGTCAAGACTACTCCACCTACTTGGATCTTGGATAATATGTCTTACTTCATTCAGTCTTTTTCTTTCTCTTTATAGAATAAGATTGCTTGTATATGTCTTAGATCTTTTTACCATGACTTCTGAAATAAACGTCCCGTCGTCACCTCTTTGTCTGTATCTCTTATCTGAATACCTGTACCCCTCCCCCTCCTTTCCCACCCCACATACGTTTCTCATTGTACCTTTGAATGTAGTAGTATACATTTTATCTATCGGTTATCCTTAAACGACATACCGAGTCCTTTGAGTTTGTCCCCGAGACATAGTTGGATCTCCCCACCCTACCCCTCTCTTTCCCCTCTTTCCCTCCCCTATACATATATAGATACAGACTAAGTACAACTCCAAACTGTCTTTTGTTCTTTTAAGACATTTCGTTAGTAGGAATTTGATTTTATAAAAAATTTTCTTAGAGTTGCTTCATGGTAAACTGTACTCAGTCTTACCGGCAGTAATTTTTAAGGTGTTTATTGTTTACGTCCTCTCCCACACCTCTTTCTTTTGGGAGAACGTGACAACCACCCTTATATTTAACCACGTCGGAGACACCTCTTGTCATACCTCCAAGGAATTTTTTGATTTTTATCTCGATGGCATACTAGGTTGTTAGGGTAGGGTTCCGTAATAGACCTTCCTTGAGATTGAGTTTTTCTATGTACGTGGAGTCACAAGTACCTTCGTGGCAAATGTTAGCGGTTCTGTACTCTTGTCGCATGTACAGACAGCTGTCTACTCACCTATTTTCACATGTGCATCTGTTATCTCATAATCAGTATTCTTACTTTCTCAAGATAAACGTTGTTGTACCCACCCGGACCTCTAATAGTAGGAATCACTTCATTCAGTCTCTTCTGTTTATGGTATACTATTGCGAGCATACGCCTCAGATTTTATACTGAGTCTACTCGAATAAATACTTTGTCTTTATGTCTGCACGTTTCGTTTGAATACCGATGGTTTCGCTTTCCCCCACCCCCTCCCTATTTACTCCTCAGACCCTTATCGGCTATAGGTGACGACGTTTGTTTTATCTATTTGTTGTTCCTACCGTGACATACCGTGTCCCTTGAGACAAGATACAGGATATTATTTGGTACTACCTTTTCTCATACCTTTTTACGGCGGAGACATGTGGTCTTTGGTCGTTCTATGACATTCAGTTGTCTGACGTCACAAAAATTTTACTCCACGGTAGATCCGTGGTAACGGTCAGGTAGATCCGTGACCCTTATATCGTCACCTACTTTTTTCACTTTGAGAAGAGTATCTCAAATACCCAGACGACCTTTGTCTAATTTTTTTGTTCATTTACATATTACACTATCCATTACCATTTACGATACTTCCCTTGTTATTTCGTCCTATACTCCCCTTTCACTTTCTCATTTCTCTCAAACGAGAGAACAGATTCCTCCTCTCTCTTTCGAAAAAGATTACTTTTTCTAAACCTCTACACAAAAGAAAATTTCCTTTAACCCTCTGTACAATTAAGTCTCTCTGAACTTCTCTCGAGACGTCATACACTCCTTCTTGCAAGTTTCCCGTCCCTTGTCATTCACGGTTCGGACGGACGTGTAACATTCCTTCAGTCCCCACCTCTCACCATCCTTTACTGCGGTCTCTCCTCGGTCCTCACTCAAATAAACGTGGGTAAAGTTGGTTCCAACTCTCAGACCTAAACTAGTCACTCTATTGTAATGTGACCTTTCAAACCCCGCATTCTCTTACACTAAAATATTCCAAGTAGGATCGACGACACACTTTTTATCAGACATTCCCCGTTCTCACCTGCGACCTTCTCGTTAATCCTCCGGTCACGTCACTAGGTCCCGTCTCTTTCTAATTCCCGTCCTCCTCTCCCCCACTGTCTCCTGCTCTACCAACCTACCGTAGTGGGTGAGTTACCGTACTCAACTTCGTTCGAGGTCCTCTACCACTTCCTGTCCCTTCGGACTGTACGACGGCAGGTTCCCGAACGTTTCTCAGCCTACGCTGACTTGTCATCGTTCCCGGCTCTATCATCACCTACCTACACACCGACAACACCTCTACTATTTTTCGATAGTCTAAGGTCTGTATAAAACGATCACTTCGGTCTTCCTGAACAGTCTCCACACGTACGTCCTGCATCTCCCTGAGTGCTACTAAAATTCCGTACCGGATTCGTCGTTTTCCCACCTCAACGGTAAAGACCTCGACTGATCCCGACACCCGGAGACGCACAAGACACACCGTCCGTCGTGACGAGAGAGGGTCCCCCGAAGTAGAGACGGTCCGCAACGATCACTGTTCACGTCCGTCTCTTCCCTTGAGTGCAAACAACTCTCCGATTGTAAATGGACAGGACGACGGATCACGAAATAATACGTAATGGAGTAAAGAAGAGGTGTTTTTTTGGATGGTCAAAAAAAAAAAAAAGGGTGATTTTTTTAACCTCCGACCCTCCATTACTTTGACTCTGGTTCACCCTAATTCTTTACCAGGGGTCCACGAGGGTCAATTTCCACCGTCCTGGAGAGGTTTGAGTCCTTCAGACGACCCGAGCGTCCATATATAAGTAAGACAAAAACTCTTTTCAAGTACCCTGTCTTTCGAACTCTTCACGACCCCTTCTGTCTCCCCGGTGTCAATTTCTCTGGTGACCCCTTTTACCCTCTTCCAGAGTTCATTTGGTCTTTTAAGAAATTTTAGTCAAGAAAAGTCCAAGTCATACACCTGACTCGGCGCAAGGACCGGTATGAGACGGGAAGCCAAGAGACCCGGACACAACGGTGCCTGGCCGGGAGGAGGAGGAGACGAGGTCTAGTAAGTCTCTGTCGGTGTTTCCCTGGCAGGGTCGACCCCTCTGTCCGTCGAAGCGATGCTTCCGTGGTACCTCAGAAGTAGAGACTTGTGAAGGGCGTGAGGACTGTAGAGACGACGACGATTCAGTGAAGTCAACACAGAGACACGCTGGGGTATCTGCCTTCGGGTGGTCCGAGGGGGTAGGGACTTTAAGAAATCCGTTCTTATGACCTCACCCAACGGTAAAGGAAGAGGTTACGTACTTTCACTTTTCAGTTTCACTTCAGCGAGTCAGCACAGGCTGAGAAGCGCTGGGGTACCTGACGCCGGGTGGTCCGAGGAGGTAGGTACCCGAAAAGGTCCGTTCTCATGACCTCACCCCACGGCAACGGAAGAGGTGGGTTGACATTCAAGTCGGTAGTCCCATTCGCAGTGCACGTCTGGCGCAGTCAACGTTTGTTCGAGGAGGGGGCGACAACTGGGCAAAAACGTGTCGTAACACTCAGAAGTGTAGTCGACGTGAACTGCGAATCTTTAGAAACCAGAGTGTAGGTACGTCCAGACCTTAGATGGAGGAGGTGCAGAAAGTGTCGGAAAGATATTAACCTCCAATGATGGTAGACGAGACGGAAAGGCACTGGAGGGTAACCCTAAAGTCGTCCTTGAACAAAGGGTAGGGTAGAACTAGTGAAAGAAGAAGATAAGTAGGGTTTAGAGAGAGGGTCTAACTATAAAAAACTACGAATAGAGACTAGTACAGTGTAATGGGGAATTTTTGATGGTCACAAAGGGATAACGACGGTTTTATTTACGTTTAGGAATCTCAGGGTAAGTTCACTTTCACTTCAGCGAGTCAGTACAGACTGAGAAAAGCTGGTGTACCTGACACCGGATGGTCCGAGGAGGTAGGGACCCTAAAAGGTCCATTCTCATGACCTCACCCAACGGTAACGGAAGAGGTTCTAAGGGTAAGTCAAGTCAAGTCAGAGAGTCAGCACAGGTTGAGAGACACTGGGGTACTTAGCGTCGTGCGGTCCGGAGGGACAGGTAGTGGTTGAGGGTCTCAAGTGAGTCTGAGTGCAGGTAGCTCAGTCACTACGGTAGGTCGGTAGAGTAGGAGACGGCAGGGGAAGAGGAGGACGGGGGTTAGGGAGGGTCGTAGTCTCAGAAAAGGTTACTCAGTTGAGAAACGTACTCCACCGGTTTCATGACCTCAAAGTCGAAATCGTAGTAAGGAAGGTTTCTTTAGGGTCCCGACTAGAGGAAGTCTTACCTGACCAACCTAGAGGAACGTCAGGTTCCCTGAGAGTTCTCAGAAGAGGTTGTGGTGTCAAGTTTTCGTAGTTAAGAAGTCGCGAGTCGGAAGAAGTGTCAGGTTGAGAGTGTAGGTTTGTACTGGTGACCTTTTTGGTATCGGAACTGATCTACCTGGAATCAGCTGTTTCATTACAGAGACGAAAACTTATACGATAGATCCAACCAGTATTGAAAAGAAGGTTCCTCATTCGTAGAAAATTAAAATACCGACGTCAGTGGTAGACGTCACTAAAACCTCGGGTTTTTCTATTTCAGACTGTGACAAAGGTGATAAAGAGGTAGATAAAGGGTACTTCACTACCCTGGTCTACGGTACTAGAAACAAAAGACTTACAACTCGAAATTCGGTTGAAAAAGTGAGAGGAGAAAGTGAAAGTAGTTCTCCGAAAAATCAAGGAGAAGTGAAAGACGGTATTCCCACCACAGTAGACGTATAGACTGCAATAACTATAAAGAGGGTCGTTAGAACTAAGGTCGAACACAAAGAAGGTCAGGTCGCAAAGAGTACTACATGAGACGTATCTTCAATTTATTCGTCTCACTGTTATATGTCGGAACTGTATGAGGAAACGGATAAACCTTGGTCAGACAACAAGGTACAGGTCAAGATTGACAACGAAGGACTGGACGTATGTCTAAAGAGTTCTTCGTCCAGTCCATCAGACCATAAGGGTAGAGCGAGTCTTAAAAGGTGTCAAATAACACTAGATGTGTCGGTTTCCGAAACCGTATCAGTTATTTCGTCTTTATCTACAAAAAGACCTTGAGAGAACGAAAAGGGTACTAGAGGTGAGTTCGGGGTGGGTTAAGGTAAAGAGTAGGGACTAGAGGGACACACCGTAGAAGATTCCTATTGACGTCATTTCGTGAGAATATGCGAGAAAGGGAGACTGAAAGGGTAGAGGCACATAAAGGGTTATGGTCCTACGGAAGCAGGGAGGTGGGGACGACGGTAAACTTAGGACGGATTGTAGGTTTCGAATCGAGTCTAGGACAGAGGAGATATTTCACTAAACGACCAGTGGAAATGGACTCCCGACAGAAGAGTCGGAAAATAGCACATAGAGAGAACACCGTAAATAGGTCTAGGAACGACGACGACGACAAATCAGCGAATTCAGTACAAGATGAGAAACACCGGTGCACCTGAGATCGGGTGATCCGAGGAGAAGATACCCTAATGGGTCCGTTCTTATCACCTCACTCACGTAACCCTCCACTTAAGAAATGATGATTCGGTGGACCCTTCAGGGTTAATCCAAATAAAATAAGAACAGTACATCACCTATACTTAAATGTTGAGGTTTATGAATACCAGTCAGTTTCAGTCAAGAATCGGGAGCACCAGGTCACCGATTTTGAGACACGAGGGTCAAGTCCCACAAACCCAAGTTAGGGACCAGTCCTTTGATCTAAGGTGTAGGACGTTGATTCTCAAGAGTACGACGTTGATTTCTAGGATTCACGGTGTCGACTCTGTCTCGTGTCAGTTTATCTATTACTTTGAAAGATTTTCTATTATAATATACACTGGGGTCCAGGATTATGGAGGTCGAAACACCTCTTAAGTCAGAAGGGGCCCCTACTTACTCTTAGATTCTTCCAACACACCGCGGGACGAGGGGAGTAGTCAACCAGAGCGATAGGTCCAGACGTGACACGGAACTTGGCTTGGGCGACCAACCCTACATCGGAGAGGTACCAGACGACAATAGGGGATTCCGGACAGGAGAACAAATACCACGAGAACCTTCCTCCGTGTCCGATGGACACTTAGATCAACTTAAGACAAAAGAAAGGTAAACTCCCATTACAGAGGGGAGAGAACTGGGAGTCGCTATAGGGAAAACAAGACGCAGACGATTATAAAAGCATTCAGTATGTTAGAAAATGCTTTCTATCTTCCTCTCTAACGGAAGGACTTAAAGACGAAAGACGGGACTTTTTGTTTGAAGAGACTCCGTTTCCTCGTGACAAGAAATCGGACCCCATCCGACGTCTCAGAGCCCCTTGTGTGTGTTCGAGAATAGAATCCTCGGGTCGGAGTGAACAGGGCAAAGGACCATTGTCGTCATCAGACTGAGTACAAAGGTGGGAAAACATTGAACAAGTATAACGTCACTATGGACCAAGTCATTTGTCCGTCCTGATTCTCTTAAGTTAGTCCTTTACAGGTACCAAACAGAACAAAAAGGAATGATGATAGTTTGCAGGGTAGCCAAGAGATAGAAAGACAGAAACCTGTCATAGAGTCTCTCTATGGAGCCGGAATGGACAGTGACAGTTCATAATCTTACGAGAATAAAAGTCGTTAGTCCTTTAGGTCTGTTTAGCTTATAGGTTGAAGACGAGAGAGGACATCAAGTTTCGACGAGTACGGGTGGGATTGTAGTCTTACGACCTAAGTCCCCCCTCTGTATCAGACACGAATGAGGGACAGGGGGGTCTTACGAGAACTGAGTAGGTGTAAACGTCGTTTCCCACCTCCTTTTCTTCCTACTATCCTTTTCCCTTTTTTATGATGAAGTAGCCACGATAAGTTCACGAAGAGTACCGACGACTCACGGAAGAGCGAGTACCTTTTTTCGGGTTTACGGTGGATTCAAAGGGACACCTCTTACAAACACCCGAGAAACCTCCTATGACAGGTGTGGGTGAAGGTATCAACGCGAGACGAGACCGGAGACGACGCACATTACGAGAGAAGCCCATGAAGGGCGGGTCAAGAAGACGACTCGACGAAAAGGATCGCAGACAGACCGGGAGATCTTTTGGAGCACATCAGGACGGAGAGATTGGGACGAGGGAAAGAGGGTGACATTCGGATCTTCCAGTCCAAGAGGATCGGGACGGCAGTCACGAGTAGCCTCCGGTGGAGACAGAAGGATTCCGTGTGCGGGTTTGAGGACACTGGTGCACGTCTGAGGGAGGAGTCACTCGTAGAGCGACCCCTAATCCACTAGGCAGGGAAAGGGAAACACCGTCTGTCGTGTTGGAGCCGAGACTCTCCAGGAGACCGACGAAGGAAGTCGAGTGACCTCCATCTCCTTACAAGGTCTTGGGTGAGAGGATTGACTGTCGAGAAAAGTTTCTTTCGGAAAGAGGAGGTGGTTTAGGGATCGGAAGGGAAACTGTCCGACCTCCTTACACAGTCGATTCCCGGTGTTCTAGTGTAAACCAGTGAGAATTGTTTAGGACTCACCGACACAGGTTGCAGTGAGAAGGAATCTTGAATGTCAGGAGGAATCCATAGTCAGAGTCGAAACCTAAAGTGGACGTTAAGATCTGTCTTCTTTATGGACAACTTATGGACGTCTGAGTAAGTAAAGGAATCCGTATAGTCACACTTTATCATTCATTTCTTTTACTGAACTGTGTTTTCCCTTTGCCTGAAGGAGGAATATTTGTATAAGACTCGTGGTCGACCAAATCCGTCCAGCAGAGGGTAAAAGAATCCTGACCTTTCCCCGGTAAACTCACAGGACGTCGGAACAGTTATCGGAAAGAAATAGTTAATACCATCTCGAAAAGAACTAGTAAAATTAAATGATGCACCTTTTACAACCACAACCATTAATGGAAGGTTGACGAACCCCTTTCCAAGTAACAACAAAAAAATTTCAACGACACGAACGTGTTTTTAATTCGACGAAGAATATGAGTTCAGGACCAGGCGACTTTCCCAAGACGGAAAGACTTGGATCTTTGTACTGACAGTGTAAATCACTAAAGGATGGGAGGTACCCTTTTTTATCAATGTGCTTCGTTAATAGGAAGTTAATTTTTATTTAAATTTTTTATCAATGTGTCACAAGATCTTTTTGACGGGCGTACTCTCTTTTGTCAGAAGGCAGTCTCGAAAGGAATGGTAGGGTCACCGAACACCTGAACTCCTCGGGTATCTTCCTCTCCAGCGTCCCTGCCGACCCGAGGACAACCCCACCCTGGATCTAAGTCCGGGACTTCCCCGGTCCTTCGAGTGAAACACTGGACCTCCTTCACGAAAACAAACGTAAACATTGTACAAAAAGAAAGTTAACAATTTTTTCTCGGAACTGACATAGACACAAAGGACCTCATACGGGTACCGGGTACACATAGTCTTAGTCGACCTCCCGTACATGTGCGGACCCAGGGTGTCCTCTGACGCCTAGTCCCGGTGTCGGAACCCTGGGACCTCAAACGTAAAGGTTACTCGAGGGCGGAGAGTTCAGACTCTGTGGGGGGCAGCCGGCGTGACAGGACGAACCGTGTCCGTAAGACTTCTGCGGATTCCGAGTCCCGACAAGGACTTTGTCTCGGGGGTCTCGGGGGTCAAAATGGAAAGCCAAGAAGGGCTGTCGGACAGAAGGGTTTTATGTCCATACGAAACAGGGAGATGATCGAGGAATAAGAGAAAAAAGAAGTAAAAGAAACCAAAAGATGAAAGGGTGAAGACTGGGCAACTCTAGTATCAAATAAGTCAATTAGTCTCAGAAATTATTTCAAAGGTAAAAATTCCTTTAAAACGTTAAACAGAGAGTACTGACAGATTTACTCAATGTGAGATTGGTTGCAACTAGGTTCTAAACGATGTGTTGAGTCCATAAAAAAGGACGTTTTAAATTCTTATGAAAACCAGGGTTTGAACTCTATGTTAAAGGTTCAGACTGTCATAGGAGACCCTTTATACCAAGGACATAAAGTTACTGAGGAAGGGGATGGATCATTCTGGAACGAGACGGACGGAAGAAAGAACCCTTATTACACCAGGACTTTCTCGTCTTGATTTCCCATTAGGTGAAGTTCACATCCCCTCGGGACACGACACACGATACGCATCAGTGAGTCACCCAACGGTACGGGAGGAGGTCCCGTAGAAAGGGCAGGTCTCCGACTTGGGTCCAGAGGGCGTAACGTCCACCTAAGCAAAGACAGGCTTGGTGGTCCCTTTGAGAACAGGTATATTTTTATAACCACGGAAGGGTTTAGTCGAAGAACCGTAGTGAGACTACCACTAGGGTACTTTCTTCGCAAACGAGTGGTTCGACGGCGAGGACGCGACTTCGGACCACTCTCGTAAGGTCTTACAGGGGCATCCGGACTCAGGTCCGAACAACGGGTCTACCGTAACACGAAGTCGGAAGTAGTCGCCCCTGGGACGCCCCGTCTCCTTAGCTCTCAGGGTCGGACCCGTGAACTGAGACTGCAATACCGGACGACGAAGACAAGATTATGATCTATGATATCCTTGGCAGAGAGAAGGGAAGAGGAAGGAAGAAAGGACGGAAAGACAAAGGTAGGAGCAGAGAGTGTGTGTGAGTCAAAGATAACAGGAGTACGTCCGACAGAGAGTGTCAACGTTCGAGTGAGGGAAGAGAGCGTGTGTGTGGGAGTGTGAACGAAAATACGATCCAAAGTACTTCTCTCATCTCGCCACGCCTTTTACACTGTCAGTCTTTTTCATACTCGACTATTCACATCATTTGGACCCCTGTGTCGTACCGGACAAGTAAGTCTGAGACGAAGTACAGAATCTCTACTCCTACAAGGAAAGGAGACTCAAACCTCTCCCGTAGAGAGTATAACTCAACATACAGGTCGAAGTCTCCTTCCAGTCTTTCAGAAAGAAGTCTCCTTCCAGTCTTTCAGAAAGAAGTCTCCTTCCAGTCTTTCAGAAAGAACGTGTACGGTATAGAGTTTAAGGAAATCGAATTTTTATATACGATACAGGTCCACAATATATCACCCTAACACACAGAACTTGGGATAGTGTTTCCTCTATCCCAAACAAATCCCAAGAATGAATCCGACACTTTCCAATAATCCCGAAAGAACTATACTTTTTAATATATCTTAAATAAACCCCCGTCTATATTTCTTGTCCCGTGGATTTACCTCCGTCAACAAGGTAGTCCTTTACACCTACGACTGTGTCCTTGTGACGACCGGTCACATACCCTCAGTGTGGTCACCCTTGTAGCGGTGCGTATACCTAACCCAATCTCCTGTTCGAATAAGGTCAAAGATTTCTTCCCGGGTCTAACCCCATACGTTTAATGTTTCGATACGTTTCTTCCTAAACTTAGGAGAAAAAGGACCGACTTTTAAAGGACTAAGTTATAACTACTGTATCAAGTAGTCGATTTCGTAAGGTGTATTATCGGTTTTGGTAGACCTGTGTTAGTCCCATAAGGGTTTGGACGTGAGAACCTCGCGCCTGTTATAAGTATTCGGAAGATTAACCGGCTGGGACGGATTCCACGTTTACATGTACTTTAATAATTGTTACGTTTTCGTATCCAGTGTCAGAAGTCTCTTATAAAGGAAGACTTCCCGTAGTGACTACCTTGTAGTTAAAGACTATGGTCTCCGCACCTTTGTACAGACGTTATCTCAGCGTCTTAAAAACTCAATCATCTAGTTCCAGTAATCAAAAGTAGAGAGTCAATCACTTCCCAAAAGATCTCCTACAGTTATTATTATCGGTGAGTTGTCATTCCCCCACTACCATGAAGTAGAAAGACCTTGTGAATGTCAAACGGGTCACGAAGGGACCACCAAGTCCGTCATTTCTTAGACGGACGTTTCTCCCTCTGGACCCAAGTCAGGGACGCAACTCTTTTAGGGGACCTTCTCCCGTACCGTTGGGTGAGGTCATAAGAACGGACCTCTTAAGGTACCTGTTTCCTCGGACCGCCCGATATCAGGTACCCCAGTGTGTCTCATCCTGTACTGACTTATTGGTTCGTGTGTTCATATAACGTTCCTAAGAGAGTAAATCACGATGGTAAAGAACTCGTGGAAGAGATACGGTCCGTGAATTAAATATGAGACTTAAGAGTGCGGTATCATAGTCGACGACGACGATTCAGCGAAGTCAGCACAGGTTGAGACACACTGGGGTATCTACCGTCGGGTGGTCCGAGGGGGCAGGGAGCCTAAGAGGTCCGTTCTTGTGACCTCACCCAACGGTAAAGGAAGAGGTTACGTACTTTCGTTTTTCACTTTCCCTTCAGTGAGTCAGTACAGGCTGAGAATCACTGGGGTACCTGACGTCGGATGGTCCGAGGAGGCAGGTACCCTAAAGGGTCCGTTCTCATGACCTCACCCCACGGTAACGGAAGAGGCGTATCATAGTCGTTCGATCCATAATAACAGTAGGGAGTAAAGTGGTTCTTCCTTTGACTTCGACTATTCATTTCATCAAATAAGGTTCAGTTATGTCACCTTATGTCACCTTCTCGGTCCCAACTGTAATTTTATAAATTGGTCCCGAAGGGTCCACCGCAATTACCAGTTCTTGGAAGGACGGGTACGTCCTCTGTGTTCTCAACGTCCAAGTTAGGAGCCGAACCCTTCTAGAGGACCTCTTCGTTTACCGATGGGTGAGGTCATAAGAACGGACCTCTTAAGGTACGTATATCCTTGGACCACCCGATGTCAGGTCTCCCAACGTTTCTCAAACTGTACTGACTTCACTGAATTGTTCCGGTTCCGTACTCGATCACTTTTGTCCGTAACCAGGGACCTCTGGGGAAGACCCGGTCCGTAATCGAGAAATCATTAACCTGGACCCCCTCATCCCGACGTTCTACGAAACACCCTGTCCAGACCCTGTGGGTCCAAACAACCCTCACCCCTACCTCGTGTGCACCCGTGAGTCCCTTCCTCAATAGACAGTCGGAAAGGTGACCCACTAGTGGGTCCTACCTTCTTGTCATGACTCCCCGATACGACCGCTCTTGGAGTAAGGTAAGAAACAAATATAGACGGTTTCGTCACTAAGCACTAAAAAAAAAAAAGAAATTCAGACTCCAGACCTTAGGAAGATTCTTAGATTGTTTTCCTATTTTGATAGAACGACCTTTTATGTGTAACCACACATGTGTGTACGTACTTTGTGTATACTTGTAATTTAAAATTAAGTTTCTTAAATTAATAAGATCTTAATTGTCAGACAGGAGGTTGTGTCATTGGGAGAAAAACGGTAAAACGGAAAGAGGGTCGGGCACGGACCGACCTCGTCGGAGCCCGGATACACCGATGGTCGACTCCTTCCGTCCTCGTTTCCTCTTTACTGTCCTGGAGACAAGAAGGGTAGGGTTCAAATTAATACTTGTCAATAGGTATCTTTACACAAAGATAGACAACTAGTGAAAGATCTAATAGTAATCCAGGTATAAAGATCTTAGGACACTCAATCGTCCGATCCTTTAACGTACCCCTGTCTTGGTGAGTGGAACAAAGAGACTCTTTGCACAAGTTAGACAAGGTTCGTTTGTTGAAGACTTATTTCGAAACCTTGAAGATTCAACCCATGAATCATTCAACCCCTGTCTGACACGAGGTAAACACTTTCTCCTCTTTTATAGGATAATCTGTTGGTACATTAACCCGACGTTCGGGTTTCCGAATTTTCCTACGTGTATTACCCTTTTATGATAAAAATTAAATTTTTTAACTTTATACATGGAGTACTGTAACTGTGACAAAAATTCGGGGAACACAGGAAGCGTCGGATTACGTAGCGACACCACAACCACTCACGTCTCTCCCGACATGAAAAAGGTCGACCATTCTTAAAAATATATCTGTATCTAAAAAAAATTTTTTTAGAAAAACGTTCCGACTTATTGGTCGATAAAATTACTAGAATTGGTGGATTTCAAAGTCGCGAAACCTAAGTTAAAACTACGCATCACAAGATATCTTTCATGTTCGTTTTTACTTATTAAGTACTAACTACACCATGTAAGTACTAAATAAATGTCGGGTCTTGAGCACCATTGAGTCTCTTGTAGTTTGTGGGATGTGGGACCGGACGGTAAATTTCGTCGTAGAAATCTCCTTCTTTTTTCTGTTTCGTGTCTTCTACAATTGAAACATATTCCATTACTTAATTTTTTAGAATTTACAAACGACTCTTTATTCAACTCGTTACTCCTTTCATTTTGTACCAAAGCTCTTTTGATCTTCAGAGGACTAGCTGACGACTACGGTACTCTCTTTCAAACATTCGGTAATAAACAGTACCGGAAGAGAGATCCGAAAGAGGATTAATTTAAAAGTAGTATAGAACACTAAAAAAAAATCAGACTCATAAGGATAAAGGATTATTTTAAAATTGATACCTTTTTCGGATTTTAGAGATGCTACTAATTCTTTCCCTGTATTAAGATAGTCTCTCATGTTAAGTCAAGTCAAGTCAAGTCAGGTCAGCGAGTCAGTACAGGCTGAGAAACGCTGGGGTACTTAGCGTCGTGCGGTCCGGAGGGACAGGTAGTGGTTGAGGGTCTCAAGTGAGTCTGAGTGCAGGTAGCTCAGCCACTACGGTAGGTCGGTAGAGTAGGAGACAGCAGGGGAAGAGGAGGACGGGGGTTAGGGAGGGTCGTAGTCCCAGAAAAGGTGACTCAGTTGAGAAGTGTACTCCACAGGTTTCAAGTCAGTCAAGTCAAGTCAGTGAGTCAACACAGGCTGAGAAACGCTGGGGTACGCTGGGGGTTAGGGAGGGTCGTAGTTTCAGAAAAGGTTACTCAGTTGAGAAGCGTACTCCACCGGTTTCATGACCTCAAAGTCGAAATCGTAGTAAGGAAGGTTATATAGGGAGGGGTTTTCCCCACTCCCTCTCAGACCGTACTAGTCTTTGAGCACACTTTTATCGTGTCTTAGGGTCAACGTTCTATTTCTTATTGACTTATTATGGAGAACCGAGCAGGTCTGTCAGGGTAATGCCTTCGCCTAACCCTTCTTTCACCCGGTCCCCAAAGTCATTCGTGTCTCATTCAACGGGGTCATAGATTTTCATTTAGCTGTCTAACCGGAGGGTGTTAATAAATATGGGCCCCAAGGAGTCCACATTAATCCTGCCCTCGAACACACCCCTGGGGACCCGTGGAAGTCAGGACTAACAGAACTCTCAGAGTGGGGCCTCTGGATGCGGAGACTCCCGTCAGAGAGAAGGTCTCACCAGGAAACGTCTGGCCTGTATCTCGGCCCCGCCGAATCTACGGACTCCCGTTAGGGCGAACTCCACGGGGAGGAAAGGTGTCATTATCGTTCGGAAAAGTGGACCCAGGGAGACCCGTAAAAAGAGACCGACAAATTCTTTAGTTAGAAAATTCTAGTGAAAAGGAAGAAGTGAAAGCCCTAGTTAGAGTCACTTAGACTCTTCCCGAAGAGAATATCAGATGGATCCTTAAATGGTCCTCGAAGGAAGAGGAGGACAAGATACGGACGGTTAAACGATATCAAATTTCCGAATCTTGCACGGACGGACTCAGGAAGTTCTCATGTAGACTGTTTTACTGAGACTAGGGTAGAAGGAAATCGACGCAACATCAGGGTCAGACCAAGACATCAACCCTGGCGGACTAAGGGTCACCCCTCCCGTCGATAGAGTAGGAGGGAGAAGAGATGACTAAGTAATGGTTCGGTAAGTAGAGGTATTCGTTGACGAAAAGGGTTTTGAGCTCAGAAACTCAGCCCTCAGTCGCAAACAGGATTCTATATGTAGTGTAGGAAGGTTCATTTCAGTATTTCGTCTCATGGTGGAAATTTTCGAGATTATATAAAAAGACCCAGGAGGTTTATCAGAGGGTCTAGGAGGAACTAAAAAACATAAAGAATTATGTTTTTTCCGAATAATTGAGAGTATCTGACTAATAAAGAGGGCCACCCACAAAGTACTTCTCCGTTGTCGAACACACCGACAAGGAGTCAGAGAGACCGACGAGATGCGTATACTAGGGTCCCTATCTGACCTCTTTGTACCAAAAGAAAAAGAGAAACAGAGGACAGGAGGTAGAGTAGAGAATGAAGCTACCAGACTCAAAGATGACTTTGGTCTCATCAGACTCCAGCATGACTCTGTCCTCAACAAACCTGGAGGTACACGCGTCAAACTTAGAGTCAAACCTAAAGGTGACTCTGTCTCCGTTGGGAAGATTCCCCCTAAGAGACCAAAAGTCGAATGAGTCGAACCTCGGGACCCATGCCCCCGGTTCATCCTCCTGTCCTCCCTCGACTTCCAAAGTGCGAGTTTAGATATGGGAATCCTGTATTCAGACCGTATAAAGCGTCTCTCTCTTTCCCGTTGTGTATAGAAGATGAGTGAAGGGAACAAGGAATACCTTGGCCAGATTAACATATTGTCATAATATGAATTCTCTGGGAGGTTGGCCGGTGGCAAGCGACAGGAGGTTACCTATGGAACCGTTACGTCATAGTGTATCCTTCTGGTCCACACAGAAGAAATTCGGTTTCAAGGATCAAACGATAAAACGACTACCAAACAATTCGTAGCGTCCAGGGGCAGAGGGAAATGGTAGTGACAGTAGTGGGGAGCAGATGTCTGAGTCGACCCTCCGGCAAAGTCCGTATTGAAGAATGTCCCACCTTACGATACAATTAGACCTCAGTGGGAGAGAGAGAGAAGTCAGCGATTCAACACAGGCTGAGAACACTGGGGCACCTGACATGAAAGGTCCGAGGAGACAGGTAGACTAAGAGGTCCGTTCTTATAACTCACCGAACGGTAAAGGAAGAGGTCCCCTAGAAGGGTTGGGTCCCTAGTTTGGACCCAGAGGACGTGACGTCCGCCTAAGAAATGGATGACTCGGTACTCCCTTCGGGTCTCAGTGGGATAACCACTAGTTTGTTTCTTAACACTCCCAACCATCCACCCTGATTCCTACTGTGTCACAGAGGCAAACCATTTTAATGTAAAAGGAGAGATGTTTTTTCATTAATATAGTTAACCCTTTTACCGATTATTTTTAATAAAAATTTAAGAAGTACTCAAAAGTATTTTACGTTGAGGTAGACGTCATCTGTAGAGTTCCGATTTCCTATGAGAGGTGAACCGGGGTCCGGGTCCCCTGTCACACACAGGGGCTTGGTCCCGTCCCTAGTCTACCCTCCGGATGGATGGGTCCGGACGCACTTGGGACAGTAGTGTAAACTCCGCTTAAAAGGCACTACTTGTTCGAAAACTTCGAATTCACCAAAACGTCCAAGTAAAGAGGTCGCCAGTAGTTCAAGACGTAAGAGATCCTTGGGGGGTGGGACAATGTCACAGAAATAATTGTCATTTTGGAGTTGAAATTTTTAAACGATAAGGTACCCCGAAACACCCCCCTCCTTAAGAGTGGTATATTACGACGGAAGGTGAAAAACATATCTACCTTTTCTACCTTCATTAGTGATCAGGACCCTCTGTATGAAACCGTTCACTAGGAATCGTACCTAAAATGGAGAAAAGGAAGAGAAGTTTAAATTGATTAAGAATGCCCTCAAACAGAATCGAGGTCGAAGATATTTTTAATGTTATCTGACTCACCGAATATTTGATGTCTGTATACAAAGAGTGTCAAGATCTCTGTCCCTTCAGGTTCTCTTTCCAAGTCACAGAGTATTCCCGTCTGGAGAACGGAGTGTCTACCAGTAGAAGACGACACAGGAGTGCACCCTTTTCTCTCCAGTAGAAAGAGTGTCGAGAAGAGTCTTTCCGTGATTGAGGTAAGTACTCCCGAGGTGGGTGTACTGGATTACAGAGGGTTTCCAGGGTGGAGGTCTATGATTAATTTCTAATACCGGAGTTGTATATTTCTCTCCACCCTCCCCGATACGTACGTAATTTAGGTATAGTCTCAAATAAGGATTTATTTTTCTTGTATACTCTTCATTTTTTGTCCTCGAAACTTCTCTGTTTTCTGTGAAGACAGAGGTACCCCTCTTACCGCCAGGACCAGGGGTCGAAGTCAACCTGGCCGTATGATGTGTGGCGTGTGCGTGAGAGTTTAGACGACACGACAATCGACACCAACAGGGTCCCTGGGTTATTGAAATTCCGAGACACCCTCCTTTTAAACGGGTACACCCGTTGGTCTCATCGTAAATCCCACTGTACACTCCGTCCTGACGTTGAACCGACAAACGTTCGGACAACAATCCCGTGTCATAGGTATACCTCGTTCACACTGCAGGTAGTGTCGTCCATGGTCCGACTTCCGGAGAGTTCTCTTAGTATTTACTTCTGTTTGATCGGGGTAATTCATACAACATTTTATTTAACAAGAAGAGGATGAAGGACAGGGAACCCGAGAAAATCAAGTAGACACACTATAACGCTTGTAGACAGAATGAAAGAGGACATCTTGTCTGTCATTTCAGTAGACGAAATCTTCTTTCATATCTGTAGAACGGTTCGTTTCTCCTTTTAACACGAGAAACTTTGCACGTCTGGGGTCAATTTATCCTTTTCCCCTTCGTCTGGGGTTCATTATCCTCGTTCACAATGTCTCACCTTTCTTATCGGAGAAGTCACCCCTGTAGAACCTGAGACATACCTGTGACGGGGTATTTAAGGAGGCTGTTCGGAGTACATGGTGACTCGATTTAGGTTGTTCACTGGATCTAATACCACGAAGATCCCTCTCACTTAGACACATGTGTGGTACTTGTTTGCTGGACACTTGTCTCATACCGGACACCTGTGACCCGGACGCTTGGTCGCAACGATACTCACGACGACGACGACTCAGCGGAGTCAGCACAGGCCGAGACACGCTGGGGCATCTGCCGTCGGGTGGTCCGAGGGGGCAGGGACCCTAAGAGGTCCGTTCTCGTGACCTCACCCCACGGTAACGGAAGAGGCCAACGATACTCATTCAGATAGATTTTGTCGACATAGTTGTCCCAACCCAGAGAGACTCCAGTCAAAGGTGACGTTCGTATCCTTACCCTCTCCAAGACTCTACAGACGAAAACGACTCTACCCTGGGAGCAGATTCGGAGAGAGACCTCGTGTAATGGCCCTAGTCCTGGACAGAGGACATTGCTGGGTGTCACTGGTTACCCGCCGAGTGGACTTTGCCCTAACTCGGATCTCGTACAGGCGGAGACTCCATTCGGTCTCACACCCGACCTCTTTTTGTCGACTTGTCCGGTAAATCGACAAAAGTCTAGGAGATCAGACGCGTCACTCATACCATGCCACTCCCACCCCTAAGTCGAGTTCGACCTTAACTGGCCTGTACTCAACGTGTGTCCCCGTTCATCCGAAAGCGGTCGTGTGATTCGGGGCGACCGAGCATCAACGAGAGGCTTTACCACCCAACTTCTCCTAGGATCCGAACTTGGACTCGGGTCGTCCTTTCTTTTGGCACCGGTCGCCGCCATGGGTGGTGCCTGGTCCCTACCTTTTACACGGCGTACGGTATACGCGTGGCGCAGACTGCCGGCACGAGATTCGGGTCTTTTCATCCAACCTTAGATGAGTATCTTTGGAAGCTTTTAGTCTGACTTCCCAGACCGGAAATAAAACTCTTTAAAACGCAAAGGAAACCACTCCTGTCGTCAAGATTTTTACCCCTTATATTTACAGAAATCGTCCTAGGTAGGGGAGGTGGACGGTCGTCCGGAAACGTCGAGGGACGGTAGGTTTTGTAAGTCAGTACAGAATGTGAGTCTAGTGGACTTCCATAAACTCAAACGTCGGGACAACGTACTTAATCTCTTAGTAACTACCTATCACTCGACCTTTTACTGTACGACGCTTATATAAAATCTTTCTACTAAGAACGTTTCTATATTTTCTACCTCCCTCCTTTTTTCATCTTCGACGTTACGGTTGATCCTTCGAGAACCTTGGGAAGTGCATTCAATGTTCTGGATTGGATCTTGATATCCTTACTTTTCTCACTGGGTTCTCTACCCGTCTTCACTATAGTCCCACATCTGACTCACTCCCTCCACCTTTCTTCTCTCCGAAGTTCTATTGCAGTTTCAAATTCCGACTCCCGGACCCACCTCTGACCACTAGGACAGTTATCTATATTCCTTAAGTTGACCTCCTTGTCGAAATCAGACCCTATATCCTTCCTTCTACTCGCCTACTTCCCGTCTTGGGTCAATAAAAAAACTATTACGGTGACAATGTACCTGAGTGAGTGTTGTGTCGTAAAAGGACTCTTTAGGACACTCAATCTGTACCGTAGAACAGGAAGAAACGGCTCCGATTACCTCCCTCTGGTCAAACCTGTCGACCGACCCTAATCTCCAAAACAACCACCGAGACCTTATGTCGGTCTAATCGACTCGACCTTAGACACGGGAACCGGCCTTCTCCCTTTCTGAGTGACTATTAGTCGAGGACGGTAAAGACAATGTTGTAAAGTAGTCCGAAGTCGAAGGACAGGAGAGGAACGGTCGACCGACCAGTGACACGGAAGGACGGACCGTGTCGACGCCCATCTCCAGTGTGACTCGAACAGACTACGGAGTAGAGAGAACCAGTCCACACTTTGACTATCCCACTCGCACTGTCCCTCACCCTTCCCTCCCAATCCAGTCGTCACCCACACTCAGGTCCGAACAGTCTACGGACCGTACGTGAGATCGACGGGTGACCCAGAGACTCGGGACGAAACACTACGGTCCACACCTCAAACGATTACCATGTAGGGGATGGGTTGTAGCACAATAGAAAGAACTACGGTTCTGTGTAAGAGTGGAGACTCAGGGTCAGGTCTATGGTCAATTGAATCGCCGAACCATACTCGAAACATAACAAAAACATGTTGACACGTCTAACTGACCCCGAGGTCACTGACAGGGTGTCCTGGAAAGGGGTACCCATCTCGGTCTTATGGGTTCGATGAAGTAGGCGTACGGACCAGGGAATCGTCCCTGTCGACCTCCGACCTGAGTCTACCCGATGGCTACCGAGAGAGGGAGAGTGGTATATCAGGCTCCGGAGAGGCAAAAAGTATACCGGAAACGTGTGTCAGAGAGGTCGTCCATCGACTTGTAGAATGTACCCCGGGCCCCTAAACGTCTCGTGTTTTCGTCTTCAAAGGTACAGAATAACATTCGCGCCTCGATCGTGTCACAGTGAAGGCGAAACAACACAACCCAATTTGACTCAATATGTCGATCGGATGTAAATCTCACCCTTCTCTGAAGAATTCCTACACTGATAGCCCTCCACGCCAAGTGACCACCTCCCCACCCGTTGACTACCGAAGCGCACAAAGGGTCTTATCTTAGGAGACTCCTGAAGACACTTGACACGACGTGTGGGAGACTGGAGTCGAGATGGGTAGCAGGCGGGGGAGGTGATGAGAGATCGACGTGACCGGGGGCACGCACGGAAGTCGGACCCTCTCCACCTCCTCCCTCCTCTGTAAGTCCCTCCACCGACCCCACTCTGGGGCTCACTCAGAACGGTCTGTACATCCTTGGTAAAGCCTTCCACTAAGTACCACTTCTTTAGGGTTCTTTCCCATCTCGTAAATTCTCGTGGTTCCTAGAACTTTCAACTGTCAACCCACCGATCTTGTAGCTCCTCGATAACCCTATAATGTTCCTCTACCCCGATTCTCTCTATTCCTTCCCGACCTAATACTACCCTTGATACACGGTTCGGTTCTTTCAAGTCATCCCAAAGGACCTATGGCTTCTTGACATTCGTCCTATTTGAACAGACCGAAACGTAAAATCTTTCTCGTGAGAGACCGTCAAATCTTCTACGTGATCTTACCCATCTGAAAAATTTTTATCTCCCGAGTTAAACCTTCAATAATGTTTCACAGTCCGTTCTGTCCCCACCCTCCCGAAGGGGATCTTATACATTCAGACATCCGTCTGATAAACCTCCCCAGGACAGATACACTTTTAAAACTAATTTTTACATAATGTCTCAAGTGACGGGTACTTTCTTCTAACTGACTACCAAATCTTTTGCCCACTTCAACTCTACGAGCATTAACAAAAGATAGGTGAGTCACTTGCTTTCTAAGAGGTATCCTAGGTCCCGGGTAGACAAGGATAAACCTAGTTCCGCGAGAGAAAAGTACGAGGAAGAACAATGGATACGACAAGGACCGATTAAAGACAGAGGGTGACGTTCGTTTTCCATCGTTCCGTCAATAATGAGTTTACAGTAGCAAAAGAGTTCGATAAACATAGTTTTCTTCTATCCCTAAAAACAAGGACTAAAGGGATTTAGTCAAGAAGGCACGACCCACGCAGCAGTGAGGATTACCCGTAGTCGGTAGTACGACGGACAGTAGGACCGAAGGTCCCCAGGAGTGGTTACAACAATGAGAGTCTCTAACAATAGTAACTACTTCCGGTGGTTACGTTCAGAACAGGTCCCCTACGTCCTTTTGCACTGATTATTAAGTAAAAGGTGAGTACAATCTAAATAACAAGTCTTAAAATACGGAATTTACATTTTATCGAGTATAAGGTTGGTACTGAAGAAAACTTGAGAAATCCGGTGTTAGTGACGTAAGGATCTTACAGTAGAAAAAATTGTGACGTGCGTGAGACTTGAAGGTACGGTGGTGAACGTTGCTCCTACCTTCTCCTCGGACACCCGGAGTTCCCTTCTCGTGTCCAGGTAAATGAGCTCCTTGCCGACAGGTAGAAACCCGTCCGACATCCTAGATGGACCCTCTCACATTACAGTAGCATAGTCAGTCTCCTTTCTTTCCTGTGACTAGTCTTCTGGACAATGAGACGTGTCGTCACTAGAGTTTCCGAGGACCTCCACTGTCCGGACCAGTCAGGACTCCTGAGGGTCTATACGACATGGAGAGGGTGTTTTCCTCAGCCGTTGACGGGAACCACGATCGTCGTTCTCAGTCTCCACTTCCTAAGGACGTCGGTGACAGTTGCGGGAGCCCACGTGTTCTCGTCTCCACCGAGGCGTCAACCTCGTGCCTGTGAGTTCGCGGAGACCTGTCCGGGTCTCTGTGCCGAGTCTAGGTCTCTACCCGTCACCTGCCAGTCAACAGGTTTCGGGACTCAAAAGAATACAGAAGACACTCACACAATCACTGGGGTTAGTCTTACAGTCGTGACGAGATCGTTGGGTCAGACTTCGAGAGAACACTTTCGTTTTGATTATCATGTCACCGGTCGGCCTTGGTAGACCAAAAGTCAGACGAGAGACCCGTGACGCCGAACCGGTACCCTACCGTCTTTTTGGGGTCTCCCTTTCACGGTCTCGTGGGACTCCCATTCACCAGTTGGTGACTATGGTCCTAAAGTCTCGCGGGGCACGCCTCCTCTCTGTCCCGGGTCCTTGGTGCGTCCGAGCCCCCACGAAACGGACCTCCCGTGACGACCTGAGTCGGTCAGGGTCCGTGACCTCCCCTGACTCCTTCCAAATTCCTACCGGGAGATTTTGCACTCCGGGAGAAACATCGTTCTACGGGACGAACGGGACAGTTTCCCACGAGGAGTGTCAAATTCCCCGTGACCTAACTTAACAACCCCCAAGTAAACTCTCTGAGAATTTTCTACGATTCCCTTTACTGGGTATTATTACTGAAGACTCGAGAAGAAGGGGGAGGTGAAGAGGACTTGTATATATACACACACACACACACACACACACACACACACACAAAAGTTTGTGAGAATTTATGAATTGTCGTACATTTGTCCATGTTCGGGTCTAGTACCACTAATTTCACTCAGTACCCCCGAGTTCTAGTCCCCATGACTCGAGCCCTGACTACCGACTCGAGCCATGGGGAGGGAGACTCTGGGGAGTCAGAGACACCTCGGGGTCCTTTCGGTCTTCCGGGGTACCTCGTGTCAGACTTTCGGTGTGTGTGTTTGAGACGTGCGTCCGACCACCGCCTATGATTCAGACTTGCAATGTGTCCGGCAACAGTCATAACGTCGGTAGGTGATTATAAAGGGTGTACAAAAGATTAGTCGAAACCTTCGAACAGTTTGAAGTCGGTGAAGGAAATACAAAGAAAAAAAGGAATCCTTAGGTTAAGTTTAGAAGTGAGTCAGAATAGTAAGAGGGGACGAAGGGTGACGGGATGTATTCAGACATTCTTTGAAAATCCATTCGTTCAATAACAATAAATATTTGTCAAATATTATTAAGGGGGTTTTTTGTCTATAGTTTTCTCATTTTGTTTGTTTATTGTTTAGGAATGTTGGTTTGCTTAACATCACTTTGTACAGTCCCTCATAGATGGGGACACGAACCAAGACGTAATTCCTGTCCCAGGGACGTTACAGTAAATTCCGAGTGAACCTTTAATAAATAAAAACGACCTTTCGGTCCGTTAACAAAAAGGAGGTTTTAGCGAAATGGTTTACCAAGATCCTCCCAAAGTGACAAAAGACCTCTTCTTGTTATTTCAATAACACGAAATTTGACCTTACTATCTGTCGTTTCCTCCGGTTGGAGTCGTGGGAGGACGGTGTCTATTTTCCCAACGAAACTTTAAGAACAACTCGTCGACTGTCATAAAAGTAATAAAGACCTTCCGATTGTGACCTTTGGAAAATTGGCTCGTCCTGTACCACAGGGGAAGGAGACCCATCGGTCACATTCAATCGACTTTGTCGTGCGTAAGACGGACAGGGTTTCGAAGGTCTCCGATTTCCGGCTATCGGATGTTTTCACTGCAGTGATTTCTACATCTTTGCTTTGAGTCTGTCCAGTATTCCTTATAGGGTAGTTTCAACTGGGGACTTCTTTTACGCCATGTTGGGTTTTCTTAGAGGTAAAGTCACCGGACGGTCACCTCTGGACCTATCTTTAACCCGACATCCAACGTCTCTCCTCCTCGGTCTTGTCCCCGCCAGAGGGTGGGCACCTTCCTCATTCAATTACTGTCTCCCCGACGCAAACTAGTAAAAGGAGAAACGTTTCACTTGGGACTTCAAAATCGGGGTACAGAGGGACTAGGAATTTTTCCGCGGTGAGATCCTCCGCGCTGATTCGTGTGTGGGGGACCTTCTAACGAGTCTGTACGAGGACAACAGGGGGAACGGTGAGTCGTAGTCATCACGGTGGAAGTTCCACAGAGGTTCACCCCTCTCTCTGTCATAGTTGTGTGCGTGAGCTCGCAGGTAGTCCCGTGTCGAGTCACAGTGTAGGAGCCTTCGGAGGAACAAGGAAAGTAACCTTAATTGGAGACGACAGTGGTGCTCGACTTTTGGAAACGAAATGTGTAGTACGGAACGTGACGTGACGCAACACACAAAATTACTCCTTCAAGGGACCTCTGTACTTAGGACAGAATAAATGTGAGTTAAGAGACTTCCGTAGGTGTGGTGCAAACTGAAAAGACCTAAAAAGTATAAGAACCTACAATTGACTCTTAAAGTGTACGACGACACGACACGACACGATTCAGTCAAGTTAGCACAGACTGAGAAACACTGGGATACCTGGTATCGGGCGGTCCGAGGAGACAACTACCCCAAGAGGTCCGTTCTTATGACCTCACCCAACGATACGGGAGGAGGTTCCCTAGAAGGACTGGGTCCCTAGTTTGACTCAGAGAATGTATAGGACGCAACCACCCGTCCAAGAAATGTGATCGTGGTGGACCCTTCGGGTACGATCCATCTAAATTTTTGTTTATTTGTAGACAAATAACCGGTAACACTACTCTGGAAAACACTTCAGGGACGGATACAGAAAAGGAGTGAAAAGATGACTCAAGGGATCGAAAAAGTATAAATAAACATCCCAATACATAAGACCTACTCTTAGGAAACAGTCAACAACTTATAACGTTTATTGAAGAAAGTGAAACACCGAAGAGAAGAGTAAGGGAGTCATCACAGAAAACCACTTTTCTTTAAGGATTAAAGTATATCAGGTAAAGTAGTATGTCGATCACATAGAATTCTTTAGAAACGGATCAGGGTTTAGCACTCCCATCAGAGGATTTAAAAGAAGATCTTCGTGATAAAAGGAAAAGTACAAATCTATTAGTACCTAGCTTAAAAAGATCTCTCCACATATTTATAGGTGTCGAGAGTTCCAGTGGTAGTGTCGGATCAAGAATGTTTACGTAGTCCCGAATGAAACGTTCGTGAGTTTCTCCCGGAAAATTTCTCTTGCGATCGACTCAACTATTTTAAAAGATGTGAACTGAATGAAGTGATCCCGGGAAACTTGTGCCTCGGTCTGATTCTCTCCGTCTTTTCTACCATACAGTTTTTTTTTTTCAGAAGTTACACTTTGTCACAGTCTAAATTTAGGGTCGTGTTGAAGAATCAACAAGCATTACGACCCGTTCAATGAATTAACGAAAGTCCGAACCAAAGGACTAGACCTTCCACCCCTATTAGTATCGTATCTATGACCTTACAAACGATACACGGTCTGATATGGTTCACGAAGTCGAAGTAGTAGAGTACACTCGGAGTCTTGTTGAGACGACCAATACATGTTAATTACAGTACAATGCAGGAGAAATACCATTTTTCTCGGTGTCTCGTTCAGTCACCACCTAGGTCCTGAATTTAGACCCGCCTGACTGGGGTCTCCAGTGTCTGTACTCATGACACGCGTGAAGTCGTGATTGCTAGTTGTTGGGACAGCGCCGTCATTTTGCTTTATTCGGTGCATTTCACGAATCGAGCCACGGATCTGGGACACTTCACGTACCACTTACAACCCCAAACACTTGTGTCACTATTAGCCTCTTGATTAAACATAATAGGAGTAAGGGTCCGTGAAACTTTCAGTCTCGATCTTAGGAGTAGACGGAGCCCTTTACTGTACTTCTTTAGAAACCTCAATGTTCACTTTTGTGTCACTGGTAGTACACGGCCATACTACCCGTGACTTTCGTGACTAACGCGTTGGTCGTCGCATTAGACTGACTGAACGAAGCAGAGGGATGTCGGACAGGAAGGAAGGGCATAAGAGGGTGAGTCGTTCATAGACGACTCACAAAGCATACAATGTCCGGGCAAGATTCCCGGTCTTTGTGTCGTCACTCGGGTTGTCATCCAGGAGACGGGGCACTCGAACGTAAGACTAACCCTCACTATCTGTTATTTATGCCTTGACACCCGCCTCTTCCGTTGCCGTGGGGTGAGGTCATGAGAACGGACCTTTTCGGGTACCCGCCTCCTCGGACCACCCGACGTCAGGTACCCCAGCACTTCAGCCTGTACTGACTCGTTGAAGTGAAAGTGAAAAGTGAGAGTATGTGACCTCTTCCTTTACCGTTGGGTAAGGCCACAAGAACGGACCTCTTAGGGTCCCTGTCTTCTCGGACCACCCGACGGTGGAGACCCCAGCGTGTCTCAACCTGTGCTGAATCGTCGTCGTCGTCGTCGTCCCTTGACACCCACCGTGACGACCATTTCTTGGGCGGACGGCACGTCCTCTGTACTCTACGCCCCAGTCAGAGACCCAGTCCTTCTGCGGGAACTCCTCCTTTACCGCTGGGAGAGGTCACGAGAACGGACCCTGTCTCTTCGGACCGCCCGATGTCAGGGATTCCCGGAGAGTATCTCAGTCTGGACTGACTTCGTTGAATCGCACGTATGTGTGGACAGTATAAATCCTTCATAAGACTTCCATGTATGACGTATAATTTTATTATCACTTCTCCGATCTCCGTTTCCCTAAATACTTCTCACCCAGGTCCCTTCCGACGAAACAACTTCATTGTAAGCTTATCTGTGGTATTTTCACTCCTCTCGGCACTTCGACGAACCCCTATGTTTCCACGTTCACCTCCCTTTATCAAAGTCTTCGGGACTCCACCTCACATAACCTTTATACGTTCCTTGTCGTTCCTCTGGTCACACTGACCTCGTCTCACTCGCACCTCATTTACTCTGGTCTCTTTACGCAACCCGTTTGGCACCGTCCGGAATCCTGGAACCACTTCTCCGTCAAAATACATTATCAATTCTTCCATCAAAGACAGTCGTTTAAGAGGTTCAGGTATTATTTACGACCGAAATGACAAATACACTGGCATTCGTATAGAGAAATACATAGTAAACGTATCAAAGGAATAGACATTTTACCCAGAACCACCACGAAATGAACGATTCAGTACAGGTTGAGAACACTGGGGTACCTGACATCGGACGGTCCGAGGAGACAGGTACCCTAAGAGGTCCGTTCTTATGACCTCACCCAACGGTAAAGAAAGAGGTCCCCTAGAAGGGTTGGGTCCCTAACTTGGACCCAGGGGACGTAAGGTCCGTCTAGGAAGTGACTGACTCGATACTTCCTTTTCGGGTTTTACCCAAATTATTATATCTTAATTCGAACTCGTTTAAGACCGTTCGAACCGTAGATCCATCTCTCGACTTTACTTTCGTAAAGAAAAAACTTGAACATTAAACACTTACCATAATTCGGAAGCGAAAGAATTTATGGTTTTTATTTAAAACATAATTGACATATTTCCCACCACAAAGTCTGACAATTGTACTCCATTACATATACTTCATTATATATGTAATGAGTTCATTACATATGCTTCTACTTAGATCCGGCATTCCGATATTGGATATTTTCTATCGGAAAACAGTCACAAGGTTTTACGTCATATTAATCTAAAGGTCAGATCTAAGAACACTTTTGTTGTTTTCGTCGGTTCATGTAACAGTTCTAAAATTAAATCGTTCACCCTACTCGTATTTATAAAACATCCCAACAAGAAGGAATGATTTCCCACTGGAGATAATGTCGCATACACAACTCTAGACTACATATTAACCGTCACGATTACAGCGATTACAGAGACTAAGTAAAGGGTTTCTCTTCTCTCTTTGTATCCACCTCTCCTTCGACCCTAAATAAACCTAAGAAACGAAGGTTTACGTTGTGGGGGAGGTTAATGTAGAGAATGATGGAGTTAATTGGTAATCGGGTTCCAATAAAAAAAAGGGAGGTCCCACCACTCATTCGTTTTACGAACTCGTCGTTGGAGATACGATTAAAACGTCACCTCCGACTGACTCTAACACTCTTCGGGACGAGATAAACGTAAGTAAGTCGGCAGGGAAACATTTTGTCACTGGGTGGGACGACATTAACATTTTAGGTGACACGACTGGTCCTCTTAGGGTCTCAAGGTCGAGTGACGATGGAGACGAAAAGGGAGTTCTTGTCCTAGTTCCCTTTCTTCTCAGTGACTCTGTACAAAGACCTTTCACATCAGAACAACTTTCACAAATTTCATCGGACAAACCCCCTTTTACAAGACAACTGTGACTAAGAAACCCATAAAAAGTAGGGTATTCAGGTCCATTCTACCTAGATCTTCAATGTAAATACCCTATTACCCAGTTTCTGATCTCTAGTCTCGACAACAACTGGTCCTCTATATAAGTGTCGAGGAGAGTGAGGGGAGTGTAAAGGAGTAAAGTGCGGGTTCTTCCTCAGACAGACACGGTACCCGAGACCTACTGAAACGGAACTATCCCAGTCTCGAATTCTGTTTTCCGGATTCTCGAGTCTGACAGTAATTGACTCAACAAACCCCAGGCGAGACCCAGTGTTTCGTGACACGTGGACTGAACCCGATGTCGGGTTGATTTGTAGTGTACAAGTCACCGGTCGTAGTAAAAGACACGTACGTAAAGGGAGATCTCGTCTTAGGTCCACACGTCTCACCGAACCGGTAGTTGGTGAGGTAGAAGGACATGAGGGTTGTCCACCATATCGAAGCTACTTAGTTTCTTCGTATACGGAATCCCTGGTGGTCAGCGCCTCATCTGCGGGTGTCTTGTTGCCTTCAAACCATCCTGAACTATAGTCTTATTTTTCACTTCGGACACCCCGCGGTTGAACCGGTCCTGAATTTTACGACCTGGTCGTTTCTCGACACATAGGTTCCAGTCCAGTCGTCAGTCGCGACGGACGACCCAGACCTCCGAGACGGAAGGTGACGAGACCTTCGAGTTGGGTCCTGGGGTCGGTCCCTACCCCTCGAGTGGCAGAGGAGTCGTAGGGTGCACATTATTTTCACCCACCGTTCTCCTCAAGAGAAAGGTCTCTTGTAAGAGAACAACGAATCAGTTTATTCCTGGTCATACAAAGTTTTGTACACCGTAAACCCGTCCCCCGTCCATGGCGAGGTGTCGGGAAGGAGCCGTTAGTGTTATAGGATTTTCGAGACTTCCGAGTTAGGAATAACCATTCACGTCCCTCCTTTTTTGAGTAAACCACCTTTTCTGTCAAGACTAGTGATTGACACAGAGTCGCGAGGGTGAGTAGTGATAGTATAGACGGCACACGTAAAAACAAGGAAACTTTAAACCCAAATTAAAGTGAGAAGTTTTTCTCATCTTCGACAGGGACATCCGTTGTCTCTTCTCTTCTTTTTCTTCATGGACGACATTAGTTATTACATCATCCTTTTTAATAATGTCTTTTGTCTTTCCCCACAGACAGAATTACTTTTTATCTTATAGTCTTAGTTTTGTTTCGTACTGACCTTTGACTCCTTCTGAAAGACACGTCACTACTAGTTCTTGATTAACGTTTCCCGTTTGTTACACCTGGAGCCGGCACACAAATAGTCTACTTAAACTGTCCCGTCCTCACTCGCATACGAAGGTCAACCGGTATTTCGTTCGGCGATTGTATATGATGTTTTTGACTCGTGACTTTAGTCACACTTATAAGTCTTCCGACATCATAGTCAGTTCCAAGAGGTTTCTTTACGTTTGTTATTTCATAATAAAACATACAAAATTTTATATACATTTTCTCTAGATAAAACTCCCGAACCGAGTGTACTAGTACCCCCGACCGTTAAGGTTTTAGAGTCTAAAACGTGACTCCGGAAGTTGACGTACCTATTCTGGGTGACTGTAATAACTCCCATTAGAAATGAATTTCAGTTGATCAACATCCACAATTGGTGTACAGTGTATTATGGAAGTGTTGTTGTAGATCTGACCATAAACTGGTTTATTGATCAGTGGTCTCAATTCGGTTCAACTGTGTATTTTAAGTTGGTGGTATCGACGGACGTCTTAAATTCTTGTAGTATTACATTTATGTATTCTTTAACCATTACTGTCGTGAGGATGATTACAACTTCTTTGATTTTAGAGTCATTTGAAGGATTTTATTGCAGACTACACATGGAATTGGAACTTGTATAAATATTAAGTCTATTATTTCGAAGTACAAGTAAAAAATTTCGAAATACAAATATTTCGATATTTTCTTTGTAATGATTGTCACCGACCTCTCTCTTGTGGACGTCCCAAACTGTTGTGACTCGTGACCCGACGAGAGCGCTCGAGAAGTTTCATGGTGCACGGTCAAGGGAGTAGAGAGAGTAAAGACCTAGACAAAGACAGCTAATTGAAGAAGAATCGACACTTAATGCAAAGGAACAAAGAAGTTTACAGATCATTGAAAATCACTGAGAACCTTATATTTTAACGTATGAACTAAAACAACCTAAATAAGAAAAAGCCCCCTTCCCCTATTTCATCTTTTCTTATCGAAACAATCCGTTTCCCCCGGTGTCGTCCGATTGTGCAAGTTTTGGTACACAGGGACCAACTTGAATTGAGAATTTTCTCACAACCTAAAACAACGACAACCGAACCAGGAAAGTTCCGAAACAATCCATTAATCTTATCCCTTTTCCTAAGGTTTCACCGCCACTGATTTTCTGTTTCTTCCCTTCTCTTCCCTTTTGCCTCGTTTTCTTCCAGGCTCCTGGCCTCACTCCTGGAGTCCATCTTGTGTCGGGAGGACCGATCGGGTCAAAAGTGTCCCGTCGAGTCTCCCTCCCTTTTTGCACTTTTCTCCTCGGTTTTGACTCGGTCCCCGAAGAGAAGAGAAGCACAGAAAACCCAGTCACGCGGGAGTGCGGAGATCCTCCACAAAGGGAAACGAACGGTTATTTTAAGTCGATATTTGTAACCAGGCAGACAACAAAGCTTAAAAACGACGCTGTTCTGTCTTGGTTCCTTTAGTGTGTGAGGGAGTTGTCGAACTTACAAAGAATTCCACCCAAATTCTCAGTGGAAATGAAGTCCCGATCCAATTAGAAGAACGATTACACACGAGGAAAACCCCACAGACGGGTTAAGGGACCTACAAGTCATTCCTGAGAAGTGAGTCTTACTAGTCTTGGACTTTCGAAGAGTCGAGACACACGTGAGACCCTTAATAGATCGAATGTCGAGGGACCAGAAAGTTATATACTTAAAATCCTCCTGTGTGGCCTCTTCCGTTACCGTGGGGTAAAGTCATGAGAACGGACCTTTTAGGGTACCTGCCTCCTCGGACCACCCGACGTCAGGTACCCCAGCGATTCTCAGCCTGTGCTGACTCGTTGAAGTGAAAGTGAAAAGTGAAAGTAAGTAACTTCCTTTACCGTGGGGTGAGGTCACAAGAACGGACCTCTTAGGGTCCCTGTCCCTCGGACCACCCGACGACAGATACCCCAACGTGTCTCAGCCTGTGCTGACTTCGCTAAATCGTCGTCGTCGTCCTCCTGTGTGAGTCGGGGCATGATAGACGTCTGCGGAGACTTCATAATACACTTCACATCATATACTTACCTTTTGGAAAGACTTTTTTAAATTTTAAGACTTAATACTTTATGGGTCGGTGTATCCCAAGACTGTTCTCTAACGATTGGATATGCTTCTATAGGGTATTGAAGAAAGTTATGTTCTCTACCCTAAGATCTTGATAATTGGGTCTTTTATTATTTTAAAATGTTTTCTTTTTCCTATAAAGTCCCAAACAAAGAGAGCGACTCGACGGAAGAAAGGCTTTTCCCAGTCCCAACGATACTCACCCCAGATCTTTAGAGTCGACACGAACGGAAAGTCGGAGTCCTACGGGAGTGAAGGGACATTTCAGAACCTTTGGAAGTCACAGAGGCGAACGACAGTCCTTGTGTCGACCCAAACGTCTCGGACGCTGTCCGTGTGCGAGAAGACGCACGTCGGGAGGAGAGACGACGTCGAGACGGAGAACGACCGTCTCACAGGAACCCACTTGGACGGAGGTCTTACTGTCACTATCGTCACGAATGGAGTTTCCGGCTGCACTTCTAGACTACTTTCACGAATCGCATCGCGGACGCTACCTCTCGTCAGAGTTGCCTGCCGATCGATAACAAGGGTGACGAAAACAATAAGGATAATTTCCACCTTTTCTCCTCTTTAATGAAACTACCAAAGGTAACTCCACTTCTACTGAGAATTTGTCGGGTTAAACCAAAGACTTTACCTTTCGTTTCTTCATGAACTTTTAGAGATCACGGACCATCCCCTCTTCCTGTAGTTCTCGGCGAGTGATCGTTATCTAGTTCACGACTTTGGTCTCGAAGAGCCGTAACAATGTCAACTGTAAACCCCAGTCTTTTAAGCATCCCGCGATAGGGACGGAACGTCCTACAAATCGGGGCAGAGACCGGAGACGAGTGACCTACGGTCATCACAAGTGGGGAAGGGGCGGAGGTCGACACTGTTAGGTTTCACAGAGGTGTGTGACAGTCTGTAAAAGACCCCCAGTTTTAGGTGGGGTCAACTCTTACTGGTGAGATCTCCTTTAGTCGCTTCACAGGACTCTATCGGAGAGAAAAACAAGAAGAGGGAACTTAATTTCCCGAAATACAACACCCCTCTACACGTGTCTCGATCAGTGTCCGTTGAGACTCGAGTCCCACTCACTCTCGTTTGCGACCTGGAAGGAGACCGGGTGGTCGAAGGAAGACCCGGAGTTCGTTGTCGGGGTCGCCTTACTCGCCCCACCCTCTAGAAACGGCCGACATGAAGAGAGGGACGTAATTTCTCCGGCACTTTACATCTGACTGAGTAGGAGTAGGTGAAAGTGGTGTCGATCTTAAGGGGTTTAACCTGGTGACTTTCGTAGTAGAACAGGAGCCCTTATAACGGTCCTCCTCAAGAATCCGCACTTACGTGCATACGAAGACGTGTGCGGATCTCGACGACAACGGTAGTCGTCGTCCTGATCCCTGGAGCCCCCGGAGGTGTCACTCTCCTCTATAACGGTCACAACGATTATCAAACGGAGTCCAACAACTCCAACCAGATTCGTTCAGACAGGAACGTCCTATTTGGGGCCGCCGATCAGGTGAGTCTCTTTTTATTGACTAGTAGTTAAAGAGAGATCTACGTTCCCCAAATTACACATCGTTTTTCGTTCTTCTGTTTATTTTAGTAGAGAAGTGGAGACTACACGTCTTTTACTTTATACAAAGGAATCTTACACAAACCTACTAAGTCAAAGGTGTCCTACCACATTGACACCTTTAAAAAAAGTCAAAAGGTTGTACTTTACTTTTCCCGGAAGGACTTTAACATTAGGATTCCTCGAGATATCCCTATGGGAGGGATTTACTCGTACCGTTGCATATAAACCTCATTCCCTAGACACTACACAAGTCTTCACTCCCTATAGTCTTCTAAAGAACCGGTTCTCGGAGGTCAGTAGGGTGAGAACAGACTTTGATATTTTTATAACTCTCCTTACTTCAATGTCGAATGTCGGACAGGTGCCGGGAAACTTTTTAAGTTTGTAGGGACCCTTTTCATTGGCAATTCTATTGTAGTCAGTAAATGTGAAATCACACTCAACCCAATAATAGACCACGTTTTTACTTCTTGATCGTATCTGAAGCTTCCTGCATAGACTCCCTCTACCCCTTCCTTCCTAACAAACCCTCTATCATGTAGTAGATCTTTTTTTCTCAGATTTCGTTTTTAGTTCGTGATTTTTATAGAAAAAAGAAATCACGGAATATAACAACGACAAAATTTGAGATTTTCATTGTGTACGATTTAGTTTATTATGTCTCGGTATATTTTATTTTTACATATTAGACAAGGAGGGGGTGGGTAGACCAAGGTCAAGTCAACGAGTCAGCACAGGCTGAGAAACGTTGGGGTACTTAACGTCGTGCGGTCCGAAGGGACAGGTAGTGGTTGAGGGTCTCAAGTGAGTCTCAGTGCAAGTAGCCCAGACACTACGGTAGGTCGGTAGAGTAGGAGACGGCTGGGGAAGAGGAGGACGGGGGTTAGGGAGGGTCATAGTCTCAGAAAAGGTTACTCAGTTGAGAAGCGTACTCCACGGTTTCATGACTTCAAAGTAGACATCGTAGTAAGGAAGGTTTCTTTAGGGTCCCGACTAGAGGAAGTCTTACCTGACCAACCTAGAGGAACGTCAGGTTCCCTGAGAGTTCTCAGAAGAGGTTGTGGTGTCAAGTTTTCGTAGTTAAGA